>OX371177.1:23434576-23682576 GCA_947310635.1 Leptodirus hochenwartii
GTGAAAAATACAGTTTTGTTCAGAGAAGTACAAAAATGCCTAAAAACGCTCGTATTCGTTGAAAGTGAACGTTTTTAGACATTTCCAGCTCTCTGACGTTAATAAATTTATCTTCAGAGATATAAAATATTTTTTGTCGTGAAAAATACAGTTTTATTCCGAGAAGTACAAAAATGCCTAAAAACGCTCGTATTCGTTGAAAGTGAACGTTTTTAGACATTTCCAGCTCTCTGACGTTAATAAATTTATTTTCAGAGATAAAAAAATTTTTTTGTCGTGAAAAATGCAGTTTTATTCGGAGAAGTACGAAAATGCCTAAAAACGATCGTATTCGTTGAAAGTGAACGTTTTTAGACATTTCCAGCTCTCTGACGTTAATAAATTTATTTTCAAAGATATAAAATATTTTTTGTCGTGAAAAATGCAGTTTTAGTCCGAGAAGTACGAAAATGTCTAAAAACGCTTGTATTCGTCGAAAGTGGTCGTTTTTAGACGTTTCCAGCTTTCTGACCAGAATAAATTTATTTCCAGAGATATAAAATATTTTTTGTCGTGAAAAATACAGTTTTATTCGGAGAAGTACGAAAATGCCTAAAAACGCTCGTATTCGTTGAAAGTGAACGTTTTTAGACATTTCCAGCTCTCTGACGTTATTAAATTTATTTTCAAAGATATAAAATATTTTTTGTCGTGAAAAATGCAGTTTTAGTCCGAGAAGTACGAAAATGTCTAAAAACGCTTGTATTCGTCGAAAGTGGTCGTTTTTAGACGTTTCCAGCTTTCTGACCTGAATAAATTGATTTTCAGAGATAAAAAATATTTTTTGTCGTGAAAAATACAGTTTTATTCAGAGAAGTACGAAAATGCCTAAAAACGCTCGTATTCGTTGAAAGTGAACGTTTTTAGACATTTCCAGCTCTCTGACGTTAATAAATTTATTTTCAAAGATATAAAATATTTTTTGTCGTGAAAAATGCAGTTTTAGTCCGAGAAGTACGAAAATGTCTAAAAACGCTTGTATTCGTCGAACGTGGTCGTTTTTAGACGTTTCCAGCTTTCTGACCTGAATAAATTGATTTTCAGAGATAAAAAATATTTTTTGTCGTGAAAAATACAGTTTTATTCAGAGAAGTACGAAAATGCCTAAAAACGCTCGTATTCGTTGAAAGTGAACGTTTTTAGACATTTCCAGCTCTCTGACGTTAATAAATTTATTTTCAGAAATAAAAAATATTTTTTGTCGTGAAAAATGCAGTTTTAGTCCGAGAAGTACGAAAATGTCTAAAAACGCTTGTATTCGTCGAAAGTGGTCGTTTTTAGACGTTTCCAGCTTTCTGACCTGAATAAATTGATTTTCAGAGATAAAAAATATTTTTTGTCGTGAAAAATACAGTTTTATTCCGAGAAGTACAAAAATGCCTAAAAACGCTCGTATTCGTTGAAAGTGAACGTTTTTAGACATTTCCAGCTCTCTGACGTTAATAAATTTATTTTCAGAGATATAAAATATTTTTTGTCGTGAAAAATGCAGTTTTATTCGGAGAAGTACGAAAATGCCTAAAAACGATCGTATTCGTTGAAAGTGAACGTTTTTAGACATTTCCAGCTCTCTGACGTTAATCAATTTATTTTCAGAGATATAAAATATTTTTTGTCGTGAAAAATGCAGTCTTATTCCGAGAAGTACGAAAATGTCTAAAAACGCTTGTATTTGTCGAAAGTGATCGTTTTTAGACGTTTCCAGCTTTCTGACCAGAATAAATTTATTTCCAGAGATATAAAATATTTTTTGTCGTGAAAAATGCAGTTTTATTCGGAGAAGTACGAAAATGCCTAAAAACGATCGTATTCGTTGAAAGTGAACGTTTTTAGACATTTCCAGCTCTCTGACGTTAATAAATTTATTTTCAGAGATATAAAATATTTTTTGTCGTGAAAAGTGCAGTTTTATTCGGAGAAGTACGAAAATGCCTAAAAACGATCGTATTCGTTGAAAGTGAACTTTTTAGACATTTCCAGCTCTCTGACGTTAATAAATTTATTTTCAAAGATATAAAATATTTTTTGTCGTGAAAAATGCAGTTTTAGTCCGAGAAGTACGAAAATGTCTAAAAACGCTTGTATTCGTCGAAAGTGGTCGTTTTTAGACGTTTCCAGCTTTCTGACCTGAATAAATTGATTTTCAGAGATAAAAAATATTTTTTGTCGTGAAAAATACAGTTTTATTCAGAGAAGTACGAAAATGCCTAAAAACGCTCGTATTCGTTGAAAGTGAACGTTTTTAGACATTTCCAGCTCTCTGACGTTAATAAATTTATTTTCAGAAATAAAAAATATTTTTTGTCGTGAAAAATGCAGTTTTAGTCCGAGAAGTACGAAAATGTCTAAAAACGCTTGTATTCGTCGAAAGTGGTCGTTTTTAGACGTTTCCAGCTTTCTGACCTGAATAAATTGATTTTCAGAGATAAAAAATATTTTTTGTCGTGAAAAATACAGTTTTATTCCGAGAAGTACAAAAATGCCTAAAAACGCTCGTATTCGTTGAAAGTGAACGTTTTTAGACATTTCCAGCTCTCTGACGTTAATAAATTTATTTTCAGAGATATAAAATATTTTTTGTCGTGAAAAATGCAGTTTTATTCGGAGAAGTACGAAAATGCCTAAAAACGATCGTATTCGTTGAAAGTGAACGTTTTTAGACATTTCCAGCTCTCTGACGTTAATCAATTTATTTTCAGAGATATAAAATATTTTTTGTCGTGAAAAATGCAGTCTTATTCCGAGAAGTACGAAAATGTCTAAAAACGCTTGTATTTGTCGAAAGTGATCGTTTTTAGACGTTTCCAGCTTTCTGACCAGAATAAATTTATTTCCAGAGATATAAAATATTTTTTGTCGTGAAAAATGCAGTTTTATTCGGAGAAGTACGAAAATGCCTAAAAACGATCGTATTCGTTGAAAGTGAACGTTTTTAGACATTTCCAGCTCTCTGACGTTAATAAATTTATTTTCAGAGATATAAAATATTTTTTGTCGTGAAAAATGCAGTTTTATTCGGAGAAGTACGAAAATGCCTAAAAACGATCGTATTCGTTGAAAGTGAACGTTTTTAGATATTTCCAGCTCTCTGACGTTAATAAATTTATTTTCAAAGATATAAAATATTTTTTGTCGTGAAAAATGCAGTTTTAGTCCGAGAAGTACGAAAATGCCTAAAAACGATCGTATTCGTTGAAAGTGAACGTTTTTAGACATTTCCAGCTCTCTGACGTTAATAAATTTATTTTCAGAGATATAAAATATTTTTTGTCGTGAAAAATGCAGTTTTATTCGGAGAAGTACGAAAATGCCTAAAAACGATCGTATTCGTTGAAAGTGAACGTTTTTAGACATTTCCAGCTCTCTGACGTTAATAAATTTATTTTCAAAGATATAAAATATTTTTTGTCGTGAAAAATACAGTTTTAGTCCGAGAAGTACGAAAATGTCTAAAAACGCTTGTATTCGTCGAAAGTGGTCGTTTTTGGACGTTTCCAGCTTTCTGACCAGAATAAATTTATTTCCAGAGATATAAAATATTTTTTGTCGTGAAAAATACAGTTTTATTCGGAGAAGTACGAAAATGCCTAAAAACGCTCGTATTCGTTGAAAGTGAACGTTTTTAGACATTTCCAGCTCTCTGACGTTAATAAATTTATTTTCAAAGATATAAAATATTTTTTGTCGTGAAAAATGCAGTTTTAGTCCGAGAAGTACGAAAATGTCTAAAAACGCTTGTATTCGTCGAAAGTGGTCGTTTTTAGACGTTTCCAGCTTTCTGACCTGAATAAATTGATTTTCAGAGATAAAAAATATTTTTTGTCGTGAAAAATACAGTTTTATTCAGAGAAGTACGAAAATGCCTAAAAACGCTCGTATTCGTTGAAAGTGAACGTTTTTAGACATTTCCAGCTCTCTGACGTTAATAAATTTATTTTCAAAGATATAAAATATTTTTTGTCGTGAAAAATGCAGTTTTAGTCCGAGAAGTACGAAAATGTCTAAAAACGCTTGTATTCGTCGAAAGTGGTCGTTTTTAGACGTTTCCAGCTTTCTGACCTGAATAAATTGATTTTCAGAGATAAAAAATATTTTTTGTCGTGAAAAATACAGTTTTATTCAGAGAAGTATGAAAATGCCTAAAAACGCTCGTATTCGTTGAAAGTGAACGTTTTTAGACATTTCCAGCTCTCTGACGTTAATAAATTTATTTTCAGAAATAAAAAATATTTTTTGTCGTGAAAAATGCAGTTTTAGTCCGAGAAGTACGAAAATGTCTAAAAACGCTTGTATTCGTCGAAAGTGGTCGTTTTTAGACGTTTCCAGCTTTCTGACCTGAATAAATTGATTTTCAGAGATAAAAAATATTTTTTGTCGTGAAAAATACAGTTTTATTCCGAGAAGTACAAAAATGCCTAAAAACGCTCGTATTCGTTGAAAGTGAACGTTTTTAGACATTTCCAGCTCTCTGACGTTAATAAATTTATTTTCAGAGATATAAAATATTTTTTGTCGTGAAAAATGCAGTTTTATTCGGAGAAGTACGAAAATGCCTAAAAACGATCGTATTCGTTGAAAGTGAACGTTTTTAGACATTTCCAGCTCTCTGACGTTAATCAATTTATTTTCAGAGATAAAAAATATTTTTTGTCGTGAAAAATACAGTTTTATTCCGAGAAGTACAAAAATGCCTAAAAACGCTCGTATTCGTTGAAAGTGAACGTTTTTAGACATTTCCAGCTCTCTGACGTTAATAAATTTATTTTCAGAGATAAAAAAAATTTTTTGTCGTGAAAAATGCAGTTTTATTCGGAGAAGTACGAAAATGCCTAAAAACGATCGTATTCGTTGAAAGTGAACGTTTTTAGACATTTCCAGCTCTCTGACGTTAATAAATTTATTTTCAAAGATATAAAATATTTTTTGTCGTGAAAAATGCAGTTTTAGTCCGAGAAGTACGAAAATGTCTAAAAACGCTTGTATTCGTCGAAAGTGGTCGTTTTTAGACGTTTCCAGCTTTCTGACCAGAATAAATTTATTTCCAGAGATATAAAATATTTTTTGTCGTGAAAAATACAGTTTTATTCGGAGAAGTACGAAAATGCCTAAAAACGCTCGTATTCGTTGAAAGTGAACGTTTTTAGACATTTCCAGCTCTCTGACGTTAATAAATTTATTTTCAAAGATATAAAATATTTTTTGTCGTGAAAATTGCAGTTTTAGTCCGAGAAGTACGAAAATGTCTAAAAACGCTTGTATTCGTCGAAAGTGGTCGTTTTTAGACGTTTCCAGCTTTCTGACCTGAATAAATTGATTTTCAGAGATAAAAAATATTTTTTGTCGTGAAAAATACAGTTTTATTCAGAGAAGTACGAAAATGCCTAAAAACGCTCGTATTCGTTGAAAGTGAACGTTTTTAGACATTTCCAGCTCTCTGACGTTAATAAATTTATTTTCAAAGATATAAAATATTTTTTGTCGTGAAAAATGCAGTTTTAGTCCGAGAAGTACGAAAATGTCTAAAAACGCTTGTATTCGTCGAAAGTGGTCGTTTTTAGACGTTTCCAGCTTTCTGACCTGAATAAATTGATTTTCAGAGATAAAAAATATTTTTTGTCGTGAAAAATACAGTTTTATTCAGAGAAGTACGAAAATGCCTAAAAACGCTCGTATTCGTTGAAAGTGAACGTTTTTAGACATTTCCAATCAGAGAAGTACGAAAATGCCTAAAAACGCTCGTATTCGTTGAAAGTGAACGTTTTTAGACATTTCCAGCTCTCTGACGTTAATAAATTTATTTTCAAAGATATAAAATATTTTTTGTCGTGAAAAATGCAGTTTTAGTCCGAGAAGTACGAAAATGTCTAAAAACGCTTGTATTCGTCGAAAGTGGTCGTTTTTAGACGTTTCCAGCTTTCTGACCTGAATAAATTGATTTTCAGAGAATAAAAATATATATTTTGTCGTGAAAAATACAGTTTTATTCCGAGAAGTACAAAAATGCCTAAAAACGCTCGTATTCGTTGAAAGTGAACGTTTTTAGACATTTCCAGCTCTCTGACGTTAATAAATTTATTTTCAGAGATATAAAATATTTTTTGTCGTGAAAAATGCAGTCTTATTCGGAGAAGTACGAAAATGCCTAAAAACGATCGTATTCGTTGAAAGTGAACGTTTTTAGACATTTCCAGCTCTCTGACGTTAATAAATTTATTTTCAAAGATATAAAATATTTTTTGTCGTGAAAAATGCAGTTTTAGTCCGAGAAGTACGAAAATGTCTAAAAACGCTTGTATTCGTCGAAAGTGGTCGTTTTTAGACGTTTCCAGCTTTCTGACCAGAATAAATTTATTTCCAGAGATATAAAATATTTTTTGTCGTGAAAAATACAGTTTTATTCGGAGAAGTACGAAAATGCCTAAAAACGCTCGTATTCGTTGAAAGTGAACGTTTTTAGACATTTCCAGCTCTCTGACGTTAATAAATTTATTTTCAAAGATATAAAATATTTTTTGTCGTGAAAAATGCAGTTTTAGTCCGAGAAGTACGAAAATGTCTAAAAACGCTTGTATTCGTCGAAAGTGGTCGTTTTTAGACGTTTCCAGCTTTCTGACCTGAATAAATTGATTTTCAGAGATAAAAAATATTTTTTGTCGTGAAAAATACAGTTTTATTCAGAGAAGTACGAAAATGCCTAAAAACGCTCGTATTCGTTGAAAGTGAACGTTTTTAGACATTTCCAGCTCTCTGACGTTAATAAATTTATTTTCAAAGATATAAAATATTTTTTGTCGTGAAAAATGCAGTTTTAGTCCGAGAAGTACGAAAATGTCTAAAAACGCTTGTATTCGTCGAAAGTGGTCGTTTTTAGACGTTTCCAGCTTTCCGACCTGAATAAATTGATTTTCAGAGATAAAAAATATTTTTTGTCGTGAAAAATACAGTTTTATTCAGAGAAGTACGAAAATGCCTAAAAACGCTCGTATTCGTTGAAAGTGAACGTTTTTAGACATTTCCAGCTCTCTGACGTTAATAAATTTATTTTCAGAAAAAAAAAATATTTTTTGTCGTGAAAAATGCAGTTTTAGTCCGAGAAGTACGAAAATGTCTAAAAACGCTTGTATTCGTCGAAAGTGGTCGTTTTTAGACGTTTCCAGCTTTCTGACCTGAATAAATTGATTTTCAGAGATAAAAAATATTTTTTGTCGTGAAAAATACAGTTTTATTCCGAGAAGTACAAAAATGCCTAAAAACGCTCGTATTCGTTGAAAGTGAACGTTTTTAGACATTTCCAGCTCTCTGACGTTAATAAATTTATTTTCAGAGATATAAAATATTTTTTGTCGTGAAAAATGCAGTTTTATTCGGAGAAGTACGAAAATGCCTAAAAACGATCGTATTCGTTGAAAGTGAACGTTTTTAGACATTTCCAGCTCTCTGACGTTAATAAATTTATTTTCAAAGATATAAAATATTTTTTGTCGTGAAAAATGCAGTTTTAGTCCGAGAAGTAAGAAAATGTCTAAAAACGCTTGTATTCGTCGAAAGTGGTCGTTTTTAGACGTTTCCAGCTTTCTGACCAGAATAAATTTATTTCCAGAGATATAAAATATTTTTTGTCGTGAAAAATACAGTTTTATTCGGAGAAGTACGAAAATGCCTAAAAACGCTCGTATTCGTTGAAAGTGAACGTTTTTAGACATTTCCAGCTCTCTGACGTTAATAAATTTATTTTCAAAGATATAAAATATTTTTTGTCGTGAAAATTGCAGTTTTAGTCCGAGAAGTACGAAAATGTCTAAAAACGCTTGTATTCGTCGAAAGTGGTCGTTTTTAGACGTTTCCAGCTTTCTGACCTGAATAAATTGATTTTCAGAGATAAAAAATATTTTTTGTCGTGAAAAATACAGTTTTATTCAGAGAAGTACGAAAATGCCTAAAAACGCTCGTATTCGTTGAAAGTGAACGTTTTTAGACATTTCCAGCTCTCTGACGTTAATAAATTTATTTTCAAAGATATAAAATATTTTTTGTCGTGAAAAATGCAGTTTTAGTCCGAGAAGTACGAAAATGTCTAAAAACGCTTGTATTCGTCGAAAGTGGTCGTTTTTAGACGTTTCCAGCTTTCTGACCTGAATAAATTGATTTTCAGAGATAAAAAATATTTTTTGTCGTGAAAAATACAGTTTTATTCAGAGAAGTACGAAAATGCCTAAAAACGCTCGTATTCGTTGAAAGTGAACGTTTTTAGACATTTCCAATCAGAGAAGTACGAAAATGCCTAAAAACGCTCGTATTCGTTGAAAGTGAACGTTTTTAGACATTTCCAGCTCTCTGACGTTAATAAATTTATTTTCAAAGATATAAAATATTTTTTGTCGTGAAAAATGCAGTTTTAGTCCGAGAAGTACGAAAATGTCTAAAAACGCTTGTATTCGTCGAAAGTGGTCGTTTTTAGACGTTTCCAGCTTTCTGACCTGAATAAATTGATTTTCAGAGAATAAAAATATATATTTTGTCGTGAAAAATACAGTTTTATTCCGAGAAGTACAAAAATGCCTAAAAACGCTCGTATTCGTTGAAAGTGAACGTTTTTAGACATTTCCAGCTCTCTGACGTTAATAAATTTATTTTCAGAGATATAAAATATTTTTTGTCGTGAAAAATGCAGTCTTATTCGGAGAAGTACGAAAATGCCTAAAAACGATCGTATTCGTTGAAAGTGAACGTTTTTAGACATTTCCAGCTCTCTGACGTTAATAAATTTATTTTCAAAGATATAAAATATTTTTTGTCGTGAAAAATGCAGTTTTAGTCCGAGAAGTACGAAAATGTCTAAAAACGCTTGTATTCGTCGAAAGTGGTCGTTTTTAGACGTTTCCAGCTTTCTGACCAGAATAAATTTATTTCCAGAGATATAAAATATTTTTTGTCGTGAAAAATACAGTTTTATTCGGAGAAGTACGAAAATGCCTAAAAACGCTCGTATTCGTTGAAAGTGAACGTTTTTAGACATTTCCAGCTCTCTGACGTTAATAAATTTATTTTCAAAGATATAAAATATTTTTTGTCGTGAAAAATGCAGTTTTAGTCCGAGAAGTACGAAAATGTCTAAAAACGCTTGTATTCGTCGAAAGTGGTCGTTTTTAGACGTTTCCAGCTTTCTGACCTGAATAAATTGATTTTCAGAGATAAAAAATATTTTTTGTCGTGAAAAATACAGTTTTATTCAGAGAAGTACGAAAATGCCTAAAAACGCTCGTATTCGTTGAAAGTGAACGTTTTTAGACATTTCCAGCTCTCTGACGTTAATAAATTTATTTTCAAAGATATAAAATATTTTTTGTCGTGAAAAATGCAGTTTTAGTCCGAGAAGTACGAAAATGTCTAAAAACGCTTGTATTCGTCGAAAGTGGTCGTTTTTAGACGTTTCCAGCTTTCCGACCTGAATAAATTGATTTTCAGAGATAAAAAATATTTTTTGTCGTGAAAAATACAGTTTTATTCAGAGAAGTACGAAAATGCCTAAAAACGCTCGTATTCGTTGAAAGTGAACGTTTTTAGACATTTCCAGCTCTCTGACGTTAATAAATTTATTTTCAGAAAAAAAAAATATTTTTTGTCGTGAAAAATGCAGTTTTAGTCCGAGAAGTACGAAAATGTCTAAAAACGCTTGTATTCGTCGAAAGTGGTCGTTTTTAGACGTTTCCAGCTTTCTGACCTGAATAAATTGATTTTCAGAGATAAAAAATATTTTTTGTCGTGAAAAATACAGTTTTATTCCGAGAAGTACAAAAATGCCTAAAAACGCTCGTATTCGTTGAAAGTGAACGTTTTTAGACATTTCCAGCTCTCTGACGTTAATAAATTTATTTTCAGAGATATAAAATATTTTTTGTCGTGAAAAATGCAGTTTTATTCGGAGAAGTACGAAAATGCCTAAAAACGATCGTATTCGTTGAAAGTGAACGTTTTTAGACATTTCCAGCTCTCTGACGTTAATCAATTTATTTTCAGAGATATAAAATATTTTTTGTCGTGAAAAATGCAGTCTTATTCCGAGAAGTACGAAAATGTCTAAAAACGCTTGTATTTGTCGAAAGTGATCGTTTTTAGACGTTTCCAGCTTTCTGACCAGAATAAATTTATTTCCAGAGATATAAAATATTTTTTGTCGTGAAAAATGCAGTTTTATTCGGAGAAGTACGAAAATGCCTAAAAACGATCGTATTCGTTGAAAGTGAACGTTTTTAGACATTTCCAGCTCTCTGACGTTAATAAATTTATTTTCAGAGATATAAAATATTTTTTGTCGTGAAAAATGCAGTTTTATTCGGAGAAGTACGAAAATGCCTAAAAACGATCGTATTCGTTGAAAGTGAACGTTTTTAGATATTTCCAGCTCTCTGACGTTAATAAATTTATTTTCAAAGATATAAAATATTTTTTGTCGTGAAAAATGCAGTTTTAGTCCGAGAAGTACGAAAATGTCTAAAAACGCTTGTATTCGTCGAAAGTGGTCGTTTTTAGACGTTTCCAGCTTTCTGACCAGAATAAATTTATTTCCAGAGATATAAAATATTTTTTGTCGTGAAAAATACAGTTTTATTCGGAGAAGTACGAAAATGCCTAAAAACGCTCGTATTCGTTGAAAGTGAACGTTTTTAGACATTTCCAGCTCTCTGACGTTAATAAATTTATTTTCAAAGATATAAAATATTTTTTGTCGTGAAAAATGCAGTTTTAGTCCGAGAAGTACGAAAATGTCTAAAAACGCTTGTATTCGTCGAAAGTGGTCGTTTTTAGACGTTTCCAGCTTTCTGACCTGAATAAATTGATTTTCAGAGATAAAAAATATTTTTTGTCGTGAAAAATACAGTTTTATTCAGAGAAGTACGAAAATGCCTAAAAACGCTCGTATTCGTTGAAAGTGAACGTTTTTAGACATTTCCAGCTCTCTGACGTTAATAAATTTATTTTCAAAGATATCAAATATTTTTTGTCGTGAAAAATGCAGTTTTAGTCCGAGAAGTACGAAAATGTCTAAAAACGCTTGTATTCGTCGAAAGTGGTCGTTTTTAGACGTTTCCAGCTTTCTGACCTGAATAAATTGATTTTCAGAGATAAAAAATATTTTTTGTCGTGAAAAATACAGTTTTATTCAGAGAAGTATGAAAATGCCTAAAAACGCTCGTATTCGTTGAAAGTGAACGTTTTTAGACATTTCCAGCTCTCTGACGTTAATAAATTTATTTTCAGAAATAAAAAATATTTTTTGTCGTGAAAAATGCAGTTTTAGTCCGAGAAGTACGAAAATGTCTAAAAACGCTTGTATTCGTCGAAAGTGGTCGTTTTTAGACGTTTCCAGCTTTCTGACCTGAATAAATTGATTTTCAGAGATAAAAAATATTTTTTGTCGTGAAAAATACAGTTTTATTCAGAGAAGTACGAAAATGCCTAAAAACGCTCGTATTCGTTGAAAGTGAACGTTTTTAGACATTTCCAGCTCTCTGACGTTAATAAATTTATTTTCAAAGATATAAAATATTTTTTGTCGTGAAAAATGCAGTTTTAGTCCGAGAAGTACGAAAATGTCTAAAAACGCTTGTATTCGTCGAAAGTGGTCGTTTTTAGACGTTTCCAGCTTTCTGACCTGAATAAATTGATTTTCAGAGATAAAAAATATTTTTTGTCGTGAAAAATACAGTTTTATTCCGAGAAGTACAAAAATGCCTAAAAACGCTCGTATTCGTTGAAAGTGAACGTTTTTAGACATTTCCAGCTCTCTGACGTTAATAAATTTATTTTCAGAGATATAAAATATTTTTTGTCGTGAAAAATGCAGTTTTATTCGGAGAAGTACGAAAATGCCTAAAAACGATCGTATTCGTTGAAAGTGAACGTTTTTAGACATTTCCAGCTCTCTGACGTTAATCAATTTATTTTCAGAGATATAAAATATTTTTTGTCATGAAAAATGCAGTCTTATTCCGAGAAGTACGAAAATGTCTAAAAACGCTTGTATTTGTCGAAAGTGATCGTTTTTAGACGTTTCCAGCTTTCTGACCAGAATAAATTTATTTCCAGAGATATAAAATATTTTTTGTCGTGAAAAATGCAGTTTTATTCGGAGAAGTACGAAAATGCCTAAAAACGATCGTATTCGTTGAAAGTGAACGTTTTTAGACATTTCCAGCTCTCTGACGTTAATAAATTTATTTTCAGAGATATAAAATATTTTTTGTCGTGAAAAATGCAGTTTTATTCGGAGAAGTACGAAAATGCCTAAAAACGATCGTATTCGTTGAAAGTGAACGTTTTTAGACATTTCCAGCTCTCTGACGTTAATAAATTTATTTTCAAAGATATAAAATATTTTTTGTCGTGAAAAATGCAGTTTTAGTCCGAGAAGTACGAAAATGTCTAAAAACGCTTGTATTCGTCGAAAGTGGTCGTTTTTAGACGTTTCCAGCTTTCTGACCAGAATAAATTTATTTCCAGAGATATAAAATATTTTTTGTCGTGAAAAATACAGTTTTATTCGGAGAAGTACGAAAATGCCTAAAAACGCTCGTATTCGTTGAAAGTGAACGTTTTTAGACATTTCCAGCTCTCTGACGTTAATAAATTTATTTTCAAAGATATAAAATATTTTTTGTCGTGAAAAATGCAGTTTTAGTCCGAGAAGTACGAAAATGTCTAAAAACGCTTGTATTCGTCGAAAGTGGTCGTTTTTAGACGTTTCCAGCTTTCTGACCAGAATAAATTTATTTCCAGAGATATAAAATATTTTTTGTCGTGAAAAATACAGTTTTATTCGGAGAAGTACGAAAATGCCTAAAAACGCTCGTATTCGTTGAAAGTGAACGTTTTTAGACATTTCCAGCTCTCTGACGTTAATAAATTTATTTTCAAAGATATAAAATATTTTTTGTCGTGAAAAATGCAGTTTTAGTCCGAGAAGTACGAAAATGTCTAAAAACGCTTGTATTCGTCGAAAGTGGTCGTTTTTAGACGTTTCCAGCTTTCTGACCTGAATAAATTGATTTTCAGAGATAAAAAATATTTTTTGTCGTGAAAAATACAGTTTTATTCAGAGAAGTACGAAAATGCCTAAAAACGCTCGTATTCGTTGAAAGTGAACGTTTTTAGACATTTCCAGCTCTCTGACGTTAATAAATTTATTTTCAAAGATATAAAATATTTTTTGTCGTGAAAAATGCAGTTTTAGTCCGAGAAGTACGAAAATGTCTAAAAACGCTTGTATTCGTCGAAAGTGGTCGTTTTTAGACGTTTCCAGCTTTCCGACCTGAATAAATTGATTTTCAGAGATAAAAAATATTTTTTGTCGTGAAAAATACAGTTTTATTCAGAGAAGTACGAAAATGCCTAAAAACGCTCGTATTCGTTGAAAGTGAACGTTTTTAGACATTTCCAGCTCTCTGACGTTAATAAATTTATTTTCAGAAAAAAAAAATATTTTTTGTCGTGAAAAATGCAGTTTTAGTCCGAGAAGTACGAAAATGTCTAAAAACGCTTGTATTCGTCGAAAGTGGTCGTTTTTAGACGTTTCCAGCTTTCTGACCTGAATAAATTGATTTTCAGAGATAAAAAATATTTTTTGTCGTGAAAAATACAGTTTTATTCCGAGAAGTACAAAAATGCCTAAAAACGCTCGTATTCGTTGAAAGTGAACGTTTTTAGACATTTCCAGCTCTCTGACGTTAATAAATTTATTTTCAGAGATATAAAATATTTTTTGTCGTGAAAAATGCAGTTTTATTCGGAGAAGTACGAAAATGCCTAAAAACGATCGTATTCGTTGAAAGTGAACGTTTTTAGACATTTCCAGCTCTCTGACGTTAATCAATTTATTTTCAGAGATATAAAATATTTTTTGTCGTGAAAAATGCAGTCTTATTCCGAGAAGTACGAAAATGTCTAAAAACGCTTGTATTTGTCGAAAGTGATCGTTTTTAGACGTTTCCAGCTTTCTGACCAGAATAAATTTATTTCCAGAGATATAAAATATTTTTTGTCGTGAAAAATGCAGTTTTATTCGGAGAAGTACGAAAATGCCTAAAAACTATCGTATTCGTTGAAAGTGAACGTTTTTAGACATTTCCAGCTCTCTGACGTTAATAAATTTATTTTCAGAGATATAAAATATTTTTTGTCGTGAAAAATGCAGTTTTATTCGGAGAAGTACGAAAATGCCTAAAAACGATCGTATTCGTTGAAAGTGAACGTTTTTAGATATTTCCAGCTCTCTGACGTTAATAAATTTATTTTCAAAGATATAAAATATTTTTTGTCGTGAAAAATGCAGTTTTAGTCCGAGAAGTACGAAAATGTCTAAAAACGCTTGTATTCGTCGAAAGTGGTCGTTTTTAGACGTTTCCAGCTTTCTGACCAGAATAAATTTATTTCCAGAGATATAAAATATTTTTTGTCGTGAAAAATACAGTTTTATTCGGAGAAGTACGAAAATGCCTAAAAACGCTCGTATTCGTTGAAAGTGAACGTTTTTAGACATTTCCAGCTCTCTGACGTTAATAAATTTATTTTCAAAGATATAAAATATTTTTTGTCGTGAAAAATGCAGTTTTAGTCCGAGAAGTACGAAAATGTCTAAAAACGCTTGTATTCGTCGAAAGTGGTCGTTTTTAGACGTTTCCAGCTTTCTGACCTGAATAAATTGATTTTCAGAGATAAAAAATATTTTTTGTCGTGAAAAATACAGTTTTATTCAGAGAAGTACGAAAATGCCTAAAAACGCTCGTATTCGTTGAAAGTGAACGTTTTTAGACATTTCCAGCTCTCTGACGTTAATAAATTTATTTTCAAAGATATCAAATATTTTTTGTCGTGAAAAATGCAGTTTTAGTCCGAGAAGTACGAAAATGTCTAAAAACGCTTGTATTCGTCGAAAGTGGTCGTTTTTAGACGTTTCCAGCTTTCTGACCTGAATAAATTGATTTTCAGAGATAAAAAATATTTTTTGTCGTGAAAAATACAGTTTTATTCAGAGAAGTATGAAAATGCCTAAAAACGCTCGTATTCGTTGAAAGTGAACGTTTTTAGACATTTCCAGCTCTCTGACGGTAATAAATTTATTTTCAGAAATAAAAAATATTTTTTGTCGTGAAAAATGCAGTTTTAGTCCGAGAAGTACGAAAATGTCTAAAAACGCTTGTATTCGTCGAAAGTGGTCGTTTTTAGACGTTTCCAGCTTTCTGACCTGAATAAATTGATTTTCAGAGATAAAAAATATTTTTTGTCGTGAAAAATACAGTTTTATTCAGAGAAGTACGAAAATGCCTAAAAACGCTCGTATTCGTTGAAAGTGAACGTTTTTAGACATTTCCAGCTCTCTGACGTTAATAAATTTATTTTCAAAGATATAAAATATTTTTTGTCGTGAAAAATGCAGTTTTAGTCCGAGAAGTACGAAAATGTCTAAAAACGCTTGTATTCGTCGAAAGTGGTCGTTTTTAGACGTTTCCAGCTTTCTGACCTGAATAAATTGATTTTCAGAGATAAAAAATATTTTTTGTCGTGAAAAATACAGTTTTATTCCGAGAAGTACAAAAATGCCTAAAAACGCTCGTATTCGTTGAAAGTGAACGTTTTTAGACATTTCCAGCTCTCTGACGTTAATAAATTTATTTTCAGAGATATAAAATATTTTTTGTCGTGAAAAATGCAGTTTTATTCGGAGAAGTACGAAAATGCCTAAAAACGATCGTATTCGTTGAAAGTGAACGTTTTTAGACATTTCCAGCTCTCTGACGTTAATCAATTTATTTTCAGAGATATAAAATATTTTTTGTCGTGAAAAATGCAGTCTTATTCCGAGAAGTACGAAAATGTCTAAAAACGCTTGTATTTGTCGAAAGTGATCGTTTTTAGACGTTTCCAGCTTTCTGACCAGAATAAATTTATTTCCAGAGATATAAAATATTTTTTGTCGTGAAAAATGCAGTTTTATTCGGAGAAGTACGAAAATGCCTAAAAACGATCGTATTCGTTGAAAGTGAACGTTTTTAGACATTTCCAGCTCTCTGACGTTAATAAATTTATTTTCAGAGATATAAAATATTTTTTGTCGTGAAAAATGCAGTTTTATTCGGAGAAGTACGAAAATGCCTAAAAACGATCGTATTCGTTGAAAGTGAACGTTTTTAGACTTTTCCAGCTCTCTGACGTTAATAAATTTATTTTCAAAGATATAAAATATTTTTTGTCGTGAAAAATGCAGTTTTAGTCCGAGAAGTACGAAAATGTCTAAAAACGCTTGTATTCGTCGAAAGTGGTCGTGTTTAGACGTTTCCAGCTTTCTGACCAGAATAAATTTATTTCCAGAGATATAAAATATTTTTTGTCGTGAAAAATACAGTTTTATTCGGAGAAGTACGAAAATGCCTAAAAACGCTCGTATTCGTTGAAAGTGAACGTTTTTAGACATTTCCAGCTCTCTGACGTTAATAAATTTATTTTCAAAGATATAAAATATTTTTTGTCGTGAAAAATGCAGTTTTAGTCCGAGAAGTACGAAAATGACTAAAAACGCTTGTATTCGTCGAAAGTGGTCGTTTTTAGACGTTTCCAGCTTTCTGACCTGAATAAATTGATTTTCAGAGATAAAAAATATTTTTTGTCGTGAAAAATACAGTTTTATTCAGAGAAGTACGAAAATGCCTAAAAACGCTCGTATTCGTTGAAAGTGAACGTTTTTAGACATTTCCAGCTCTCTGACGTTAATAAATTTATTTTCAAAGATATAAAATATTTTTTGTCGTGAAAAATGCAGTTTTAGTCCGAGAAGTACGAAAATGTCTAAAAACGCTTGTATTCGTCGAAAGTGGTCGTTTTTAGACGTTTCCAGCTTTCTGACCTGAATAAATTGATTTTCAGAGATAAAAAATATTTTTTGTCGTGAAAAATACAGTTTTATTCAGAGAAGTACGAAAATGCCTAAAAACGCTCGTATTCGTTGAAAGTGAACGTTTTTAGACATTTCCAGCTCTCTGACGTTAATAAATTTATTTTCAGAAATAAAAAATATTTTTTGTCGTGAAAAATGCAGTTTTAGTCCGAGAAGTACGAAAATGTCTAAAAACGCTTGTATTCGTCGAAAGTGGTCGTTTTTAGACGTTTCCAGCTTTCTGACCTGAATAAATTGATTTTCAGAGATAAAAAATATTTTTTGTCGTGAAAAATACAGTTTTATTCCGAGAAGTACAAAAATGCCTAAAAACGCTCGTATTCGTTGAAAGTGAACGTTTTTAGACATTTCCAGCTCTCTGACGTTAATAAATTTATTTTCAGAGATATAAAATATTTTTTGTCGTGAAAAATGCAGTTTTATTCGGAGAAGTACGAAAATGCCTAAAAACGATCGTATTCGTTGAAAGTGAACGTTTTTAGACATTTCCAGCTCTCTGACGTTAATCAATTTATTTTCAGAGATATAAAATATTTTTTGTCGTGAAAAATGCAGTTTTATTCGGAGAAGTACGAAAATGCCTAAAAACGATCGTATTCGTTGAAAGTGAACGTTTTTAGACATTTCCAGCTCTCTGACGTTAATAAATTTATTTTCAGAGATATAAAATATTTTTGGTCGTGAAAAATGCAGTTTTATTCGGAGAAGTACGAAAATGCCTAAAAACGATCGTATTCGTTGAAAGTGAACGTTTTTAGACATTTCCAGCTCTCTGACGTTAATAAATTTATTTTCAAAGATATAAAATATTTTTTGTCGTGAAAAATGCAGTTTTAGTCCGAGAAGTACGAAAATGTCTAAAAACGCTTGTATTCGTCGAAAGTGGTCGTTTTTAGACGTTTCCAGCTTTCTGACCTGAATAAATTGATTTTCAGAGATAAAAAATATTTTTTGTCGTGAAAAATACAGTTTTATTCAGAGAAGTATGAAAATGCCTAAAAACGCTCGTATTCGTTGAAAGTGAACGTTTTTAGACATTTCCAGCTCTCTGACGTTAATAAATTTATTTTCAGAAATAAAAAATATTTTTTGTCGTGAAAAATGCAGTTTTAGTCCGAGAAGTACGAAAATGTCTAAAAACGCTTGTATTCGTCGAAAGTGGTCGTTTTTAGACGTTTCCAGCTTTCTGACCTGAATAAATTGATTTTCAGAGATAAAAAATATTTTTTGTCGTGAAAAATACAGTTTTATTCCGAGAAGTACAAAAATGCCTAAAAACGCTCGTATTCGTTGAAAGTGAACGTTTTTAGACATTTCCAGCTCTCTGACGTTAATAAATTTATTTTCAGAGATATAAAATATTTTTTGTCGTGAAAAATGCAGTTTTATTCGGAGAAGTACGAAAATGCCTAAAAACGATCGTATTCGTTGAAAGTGAACGTTTTTAGACATTTCCAGCTCTCTGACGTTAATCAATTTATTTTCAGAGATAAAAAATATTTTTTGTCGTGAAAAATACAGTTTTATTCCGAGAAGTACAAAAATGCCTAAAAACGCTCCTATTCGTTGAAAGTGAACGTTTTTAGACATTTCCAGCTCTCTGATGTTAATAAATTTATTTTCAGAGATAAAAAAATTTTTTTGTCGTGAAAAATGCAGTTTTATTCGGAGAAGTACGAAAATGCCTAAAAACGATCGTATTCGTTGAAAGTGAACGTTTTTAGACATTTCCAGCTCTCTGACGTTAATAAATTTATTTTCAAAGATATAAAATATTTTTTGTCGTGAAAAATGCAGTTTTAGTCCGAGAAGTACGAAAATGTCTAAAAACGCTTGTATTCGTCGAAAGTGGTCGTTTTTAGACGTTTCCAGCTTTCTGACCAGAATAAATTTATTTCCAGAGATATAAAATATTTTTTGTCGTGAAAAATACAGTTTTATTCGGAGAAGTACGAAAATGCCTAAAAACGCTCGTATTCGTTGAAAGTGAACGTTTTTAGACATTTCCAAGCTCTCTGACGTTAATAAATTTATTTTCAAAGATATAAAATATTTTTTGTCGTGAAAAATGCAGTTTTAGTCCGAGAAGTACGAAAATGTCTAAAAACGCTTGTATTCGTCGAAAGTGGTCGTTTTTAGACGTTTCCAGCTTTCTGACCTGAATAAATTGATTTTCAGAGATAAAAAATATTTTTTGTCGTGAAAAATACAGTTTTATTCAGAGAAGTACGAAAATGCCTAAAAACGCTCGTATTCGTTGAAAGTGAACGTTTTTAGACATTTCCAGCTCTCTGACGTTAATAAATTTATTTTCAGAAATAAAAAATATTTTTTGTCGTGAAAAATGCAGTTTTAGTCCGAGAAGTACGAAAATGTCTAAAAACGCTTGTATTCGTCGAAAGTGGTCGTTTTTAGACGTTTCCAGCTTTCTGACCTGAATAAATTGATTTTCAGAGATAAAAAATATTTTTTGTCGTGAAAAATACAGTTTTATTCCGAGAAGTACAAAAATGCCTAAAAACGCTCGTATTCGTTGAAAGTGAACGTTTTTAGACATTTCCAGCTCTCTGACGTTAATAAATTTATTTTCAGAGATATAAAATATTTTTTGTCGTGAAAAATGCAGTTTTATTCGGAGAAGTATGAAAATGCCTAAAAACGATCGTATTCGTTGAAAGTGAACGTTTTTAGACATTTCCAGCTCTCTGACGTTAATCAATTTATTTTCAGAGATATAAAATATTTTTTGTCGTGAAAAATGCAGTCTTATTCCGAGAAGTACGAAAATGTCTAAAAACGCTTGTATTTGTCGAAAGTGATCGTTTTTAGACGTTTCCAGCTTTCTGACCAGAATAAATTTATTTCCAGAGATATAAAATATTTTTTGTCGTGAAAAATGCAGTTTTATTCGGAGAAGTACGAAAATGCCTAAAAACGATCGTATTCGTTGAAAGTGAACGTTTTTAGACATTTCCAGCTCTCTGACGTTAATAAATTTATTTTCAGAGATATAAAATATTTTTTGTCGTGAAAAATGCAGTTTTATTCGGAGAAGTACGAAAATGCCTAAAAACGATCGTATTCGTTGAAAGTGAACGTTTTTAGACATTTCCAGCTCTCTGACGTTAATAAATTTATTTTCAAAGATATAAAATATTTTTTGTCGTGAAAAATGCAGTTTTAGTCCGAGAAGTACGAAAATGTCTAAAAACGCTTGTATTCGTCGAAAGTGGTCGTTTTTAGACGTTTCCAGCTTTCTGACCAGAATAAATTTATTTCCAGAGATATAAAATATTTTTTGTCGTGAAAAATACAGTTTTATTCGGAGAAGTACGAAAATGCCTAAAAACGCTCGTATTCGTTGAAAGTGAACGTTTTTAGACATTTCCAGCTCTCTGACGTTAATAAATTTATTTTCAAAGATATAAAATATTTTTTGTCGTGAAAAATGCAGTTTTAGTCCGAGAAGTACGAAAATGTCTAAAAACGCTTGTATTCGTCGAAAGTGGTCGTTTTTAGACGTTTCCAGCTTTCTGACCTGAATAAATTGATTTTCAGAGATAAAAAATATTTTTTGTCGTGAAAAATACAGTTTTATTCAGAGAAGTACGAAAATGCCTAAAAACGCTCGTATTCGTTGAAAGTGAACGTTTTTAGACATTTCCAGCTCTCTGACGTTAATAAATTTATTTTCAGAAATAAAAAATATTTTTTGTCGTGAAAAATGCAGTTTTAGTCCGAGAAGTACGAAAATGTCTAAAAACGCTTGTATTCGTCGAAAGTGGTCGTTTTTAGACGTTTCCAGCTTTCTGACCTGAATAAATTGATTTTCAGAGATAAAAAATATTTTTTGTCGTGAAAAATACAGTTTTATTCCGAGAAGTACAAAAATGCCTAAAAACGCTCGTATTCGTTGAAAGTGAACGTTTTTAGACATTTCCAGCTCTCTGACGTTAATAAATTTATTTTCAGAGATATAAAATATTTTTTGTCGTGAAAAATGCAGTTTTATTCGGAGAAGTACGAAAATGCCTAAAAACGATCGTATTCGTTGAAAGTGAACGTTTTTAGACATTTCCAGCTCTCTGACGTTAATCAATTTATTTTCAGAGATATAAAATATTTTTGTCGTGAAAAATGCAGTCTTATTCCGAGAAGTACGAAAATGTCTAAAAACGCTTGTATTTGTCGAAAGTGATCGTTTTTAGACGTTTCCAGCTTTCTGACCAGAATAAATTTATTTCCAGAGATATAAAATATTTTTTGTCGTGAAAAATGCAGTTTTATTCGGAGAAGTACAAAAATGCCTAAAAACGATCGTATTCGTTGAAAGTGAACGTTTTTAGACATTTCCAGCTCTCTGACGTTAATAAATTTATTTTCAGAGATATAAAATATTTTTTGTCGTGAAAAATGCAGTTTTATTCGGAGAAGTACGAAAATGCCTAAAAACGATCGTATTCGTTGAAAGTGAACGTTTTTAGACATTTCCAGCTCTCTGACGTTAATAAATTTATTTTCAAAGATATAAAATATTTTTTGTCGTGAAAAATGCAGTTTTAGTCCGAGAAGTACGAAAATGTCTAAAAACGCTTGTATTCGTCGAAAGTGGTCGTTTTTAGACGTTTCCAGCTTTCTGACCAGAATAAATTTATTTCCAGAGATATAAAATATTTTTTGTCGTGAAAAATACAGTTTTATTCGGAGAAGTACGAAAATGCCTAAAAACGCTCGTATTCGTTGAAAGTGAACGTTTTTAGACATTTCCAGCTCTCTGACGTTAATAAATTTATTTTCAAAGATATAAAATATTTTTTGTCGTGAAAAATGCAGTTTTAGTCCGAGAAGTACGAAAATGTCTAAAAACGCTTGTATTCGTCGAAAGTGGTCGTTTTTAGACGTTTCCAGTTTTCTGACCTGAATAAATTGATTTTCAGAGATAAAAAATATTTTTTGTCGTGAAAAATACAGTTTTATTCAGAGAAGTATGAAAATGCCTAAAAACGCTCGTATTCGTTGAAAGTGAACGTTTTTAGACATTTCCAGCTCTCTGACGTTAATAAATTTATTTTCAGAAATAAAAAATATTTTTTGTCGTGAAAAATGCAGTTTTAGTCCGAGAAGTACGAAAATGTCTAAAAACGCTTGTATTCGTCGAAAGTGGTCGTTTTTAGACGTTTCCAGCTTTCTGACCTGAATAAATTGATTTTCAGAGATAAAAAATATTTTTTGTCGTGAAAAATACAGTTTTATTCCGAGAAGTACAAAAATGCCTAAAAACGCTCGTATTCGTTGAAAGTGAACGTTTTTAGACATTTCCAGCTCTCTGACGTTAATAAATTTATTTTCAGAGATATAAAATATTTTTTGTCGTGAAAAATGCAGTTTTATTCGGAGAAGTACGAAAATGCCTAAAAACGATCGTATTCGTTGAAAGTGAACGTTTTTAGACATTTCCAGCTCTCTGACGTTAATCAATTTATTTTCAGAGATATAAAATATTTTTGTCGTGAAAAATGCAGTCTTATTCCGAGAAGTACGAAAATGTCTAAAAACGCTTGTATTTGTCGAAAGTGATCGTTTTTAGACGTTTCCAGCTTTCTGACCAGAATCAATTTATTTCCAGAGATATAAAATATTTTTTGTCGTGAAAAATGCAGTTTTATTCGGAGAAGTACGAAAATGCCTAAAAACGATCGTATTCGTTGAAAGTGAACGTTTTTAGACATTTCCAGCTCTCTGACGTTAATAAATTTATTTTCAGAGATATAAAATATTTTTTGTCGTGAAAAATGCAGTTTTATTCGGAGAAGTACGAAAATGCCTAAAAACGATCGTATTCGTTGAAAGTGAACGTTTTTAGACATTTCCAGCTCTCTGACGTTAATAAATTTATTTTCAAAGATATAAAATATTTTTTGTCGTGAAAAATGCAGTTTTAGTCCGAGAAGTACGAAAATGTCTAAAAACGCTTGTATTCGTCGAAAGTGGTCGTTTTTAGACGTTTCCAGCTTTCTCACCAGAATAAATTTATTTCCAGAGATATAAAATATTTTTTGTCGTGAAAAATACAGTTTTATTCGGAGAAGTACGAAAATGCCTAAAAACGCTCGTATTCGTTGAAAGTGAACGTTTTTAGACATTTCCAGCTCTCTGACGTTAATAAATTTATTTTCAAAGATATAAAATATTTTTTGTCGTGAAAAATGCAGTTTTAGTCCGAGAAGTACGAAAATGTCTAAAAACGCTTGTATTCGTCGAAAGTGGTCGTTTTTAGACGTTTCCAGCTTTCTGACCTGAATAAATTGATTTTCAGAGATAAAAAATATTTTTTGTCGTGAAAAATACAGTTTTATTCAGAGAAGTACGAAAATGCCTAAAAACGCTCGTATTCGTTGAAAGTGAACGTTTTTAGACATTTCCAGCTCTCTGACGTTAATAAATTTATTTTCAAAGATATAAAATATTTTTTGTCGTGAAAAATGCAGTTTTAGTCCAAGAAGTACGAAAATGTCTAAAAACGCTTGTATTCGTCGAAAGTGGTCGTTTTTAGACGTTTCCAGCTTTCTGACCTGAATAAATTGATTTTCAGAGATAAAAAATATTTTTTGTCGTGAAAAATACAGTTTTATTCAGAGAAGTATGAAAATGCCTAAAAACGCTCGTATTCGTTGAAAGTGAACGTTTTTAGACATTTCCAGCTCTCTGACGTTAATAAATTTATTTTCAGAAATAAAAAATATTTTTTGTCGTGAAAAATGCAGTTTTAGTCCGAGAAGTACGAAAATGTCTAAAAACGCTTGTATTCGTAGAAAGTGGTCGTTTTTAGACGTTTCCAGCTTTCTGACCTGAATAAATTGATTTTCAGAGATAAAAAATATTTTTTGTCGTGAAAAATACAGTTTTATTCAGAGAAGTATGAAAATGCCTAAAAACGCTCGTATTCGTTGAAAGTGAACGTTTTTAGACATTTCCAGCTCTCTGACGTTAATAAATTTATTTTCAGAGATATAAAATATTTTTTGTCGTGAAAAATGCAGTTTTATTCGGAGAAGTACGAAAATGCCTAAAAACGATCGTATTCGTTGAAAGTGAACGTTTTTAGACATTTCCAGCTCTCTGACGTTAATAAATTTATTTTCAGAGATATAAAATATTTTTTGTCGTGAAAAATGCAGTTTTATTCGGAGAAGTACGAAAATGCCTAAAAACGATCGTATTCGTTGAAAGTGAACGTTTTTAGACATTTCCAGCTCTCTGACGTTAATAAATTTATTTTCAAAGATATAAAATATTTTTTGTCGTGAAAAATGCAGTTTTAGTCCGAGAAGTACGAAAATGTCTAAAAACGCTTGTATTCGTCGAAAGTGGTCGTTTTTAGACGTTTCCAGCTTTCTGACCAGAATAAATTTATTTCCAGAGATATAAAATATTTTTTGTCGTGAAAAATACAGTTTTATTCGGAGAAGTACGAAAATGCCTAAAAACGCTCGTATTCGTTGAAAGTGAACGTTTTTAGACATTTCCAGCTCTCTGACGTTAATAAATTTATTGTCAAAGATATAAAATATTTTTTGTCGTGAAAAATGCAGTTTTAGTCCGAGAAGTACGAAAATGTCTAAAAACGCTTGTATTCGTCGAAAGTGGTCGTTTTTAGACGTTTCCAGCTTTCTGACCTGAATAAATTGATTTTCAGAGATAAAAAATATTTTTTGTCGTGAAAAATACAGTTTTATTCAGAGAAGTACGAAAATGCCTAAAAACGCTCGTATTCGTTGAAAGTGAACGTTTTTAGACATTTCCAGCTCTCTGACGTTAATAAATTTATTTTCAGAAATAAAAAATATTTTTTGTCGTGAAAAATGCAGTTTTAGTCCGAGAAGTACGAAAATGTCTAAAAACGCTTGTATTCGTCGAAAGTGGTCGTTTTTAGACGTTTCCAGCTTTCTGACCTGAATAAATTGATTTTCAGAGATAAAAAATATTTTTTGTCGTGAAAAATACAGTTTTATTCCGAGAAGTACAAAAATGCCTAAAAACGCTCGTATTCGTTGAAAGTGAACGTTTTTAGACATTTCCAGCTCTCTGACGTTAATAAATTTATTTTCAGAGATATAAAATATTTTTTGTCGTGAAAAATGCAGTTTTATTCGGAGAAGTACGAAAATGCCTAAAAACGATCGTATTCGTTGAAAGTGAACGTTTTTAGACATTTCCAGCTCTCTGACGTTAATCAATTTATTTTCAGAGATATAAAATATTTTTGTCGTGAAAAATGCAGTCTTATTCCGAGAAGTACGAAAATGTCTAAAAACGCTTGTATTTGTCGAAAGTGATCGTTTTTAGACGTTTCCAGCTTTCTGACCAGAATAAATTTATTTCCAGAGATATAAAATATTTTTTGTCGTGAAAAATGCAGTTTTATTCGGAGAAGTACAAAAATGCCTAAAAACGATCGTATTCGTTGAAAGTGAACGTTTTTAGACAT
Organism: Leptodirus hochenwartii; assembly: GCA_947310635.1. Taxonomy (NCBI): domain Eukaryota; kingdom Metazoa; phylum Arthropoda; class Insecta; order Coleoptera; family Leiodidae; genus Leptodirus; species Leptodirus hochenwartii. The sequence continues at coordinate 23,460,052 of OX371177.1, forward strand.
TTCCAGCTCTCTGACGTTAATAAATTTATTTTCAGAGATATAAAATATTTTTTGTCGTGAAAAATGCAGTTTTATTCGGAGAAGTACGAAAATGCCTAAAAACGATCGTATTCGTTGAAAGTGAACGTTTTTAGACATTTCCAGCTCTCTGACGTTAATAAATTTATTTTCAAAGATATAAAATATTTTTTGTCGTGAAAAATGCAGTTTTAGTCCGAGAAGTACGAAAATGTCTAAAAACGCTTGTATTCGTCGAAAGTGGTCGTTTTTAGACGTTTCCAGCTTTCTGACCAGAATAAATTTATTTCCAGAGATATAAAATATTTTTTGTCGTGAAAAATACAGTTTTATTCGGAGAAGTACGAAAATGCCTAAAAACGCTCGTATTCGTTGAAAGTGAACGTTTTTAGACATTTCCAGCTCTCTGACGTTAATAAATTTATTTTCAAAGATATAAAATATTTTTTGTCGTGAAAAATGCAGTTTTAGTCCGAGAAGTACGAAAATGTCTAAAAACGCTTGTATTCGTCGAAAGTGGTCGTTTTTAGACGTTTCCAGTTTTCTGACCTGAATAAATTGATTTTCAGAGATAAAAAATATTTTTTGTCGTGAAAAATACAGTTTTATTCAGAGAAGTATGAAAATGCCTAAAAACGCTCGTATTCGTTGAAAGTGAACGTTTTTAGACATTTCCAGCTCTCTGACGTTAATAAATTTATTTTCAGAAATAAAAAATATTTTTTGTCGTGAAAAATGCAGTTTTAGTCCGAGAAGTACGAAAATGTCTAAAAACGCTTGTATTCGTCGAAAGTGGTCGTTTTTAGACGTTTCCAGCTTTCTGACCTGAATAAATTGATTTTCAGAGATAAAAAATATTTTTTGTCGTGAAAAATACAGTTTTATTCCGAGAAGTACAAAAATGCCTAAAAACGCTCGTATTCGTTGAAAGTGAACGTTTTTAGACATTTCCAGCTCTCTGACGTTAATAAATTTATTTTCAGAGATATAAAATATTTTTTGTCGTGAAAAATGCAGTTTTATTCGGAGAAGTACGAAAATGCCTAAAAACGATCGTATTCGTTGAAAGTGAACGTTTTTAGACATTTCCAGCTCTCTGACGTTAATCAATTTATTTTCAGAGATATAAAATATTTTTGTCGTGAAAAATGCAGTCTTATTCCGAGAAGTACGAAAATGTCTAAAAACGCTTGTATTTGTCGAAAGTGATCGTTTTTAGACGTTTCCAGCTTTCTGACCAGAATCAATTTATTTCCAGAGATATAAAATATTTTTTGTCGTGAAAAATGCAGTTTTATTCGGAGAAGTACGAAAATGCCTAAAAACGATCGTATTCGTTGAAAGTGAACGTTTTTAGACATTTCCAGCTCTCTGACGTTAATAAATTTATTTTCAGAGATATAAAATATTTTTTGTCGTGAAAAATGCAGTTTTATTCGGAGAAGTACGAAAATGCCTAAAAACGATCGTATTCGTTGAAAGTGAACGTTTTTAGACATTTCCAGCTCTCTGACGTTAATAAATTTATTTTCAAAGATATAAAATATTTTTTGTCGTGAAAAATGCAGTTTTAGTCCGAGAAGTACGAAAATGTCTAAAAACGCTTGTATTCGTCGAAAGTGGTCGTTTTTAGACGTTTCCAGCTTTCTGACCAGAATAAATTTATTTCCAGAGATATAAAATATTTTTTGTCGTGAAAAATACAGTTTTATTCGGAGAAGTACGAAAATGCCTAAAAACGCTCGTATTCGTTGAAAGTGAACGTTTTTAGACATTTCCAGCTCTCTGACGTTAATAAATTTATTTTCAAAGATATAAAATATTTTTTGTCGTGAAAAATGCAGTTTTAGTCCGAGAAGTACGAAAATGTCTAAAAACGCTTGTATTCGTCGAAAGTGGTCGTTTTTAGACGTTTCCAGCTTTCTGACCTGAATAAATTGATTTTCAGAGATAAAAAATATTTTTTGTCGTGAAAAATACAGTTTTATTCAGAGAAGTACGAAAATGCCTAAAAACGCTCGTATTCGTTGAAAGTGAACGTTTTTAGACATTTCCAGCTCTCTGACGTTAATAAATTTATTTTCAAAGATATAAAATATTTTTTGTCGTGAAAAATGCAGTTTTAGTCCGAGAAGTACGAAAATGTCTAAAAACGCTTGTATTCGTAGAAAGTGGTCGTTTTTAGACGTTTCCAGCTTTCTGACCTGAATAAATTGATTTTCAGAGATAAAAAATATTTTTTGTCGTGAAAAATACAGTTTTATTCAGAGAAGTATGAAAATGCCTAAAAACGCTCGTATTCGTTGAAAGTGAACGTTTTTAGACATTTCCAGCTCTCTGACGTTAATAAATTTATTTTCAGAGATATAAAATATTTTTTGTCGTGAAAAATGCAGTTTTATTCGGAGAAGTACGAAAATGCCTAAAAACGATCGTATTCGTTGAAAGTGAACGTTTTTAGACATTTCCAGCTCTCTGACGTTAATAAATTTATTTTCAGAGATATAAAATATTTTTTGTCGTGAAAAATGCAGTTTTATTCGGAGAAGTACGAAAATGCCTAAAAACGATCGTATTCGTTGAAAGTGAACGTTTTTAGACATTTCCAGCTCTCTGACGTTAATAAATTTATTTTCAAAGATATAAAATATTTTTTGTCGTGAAAAATGCAGTTTTAGTCCGAGAAGTACGAAAATGTCTAAAAACGCTTGTATTCGTCGAAAGTGGTCGTTTTTAGACGTTTCCAGCTTTCTGACCAGAATAAATTTATTTCCAGAGATATAAAATATTTTTTGTCGTGAAAAATACAGTTTTATTCGGAGAAGTACGAAAATGCCTAAAAACGCTCGTATTCGTTGAAAGTGAACGTTTTTAGACATTTCCAGCTCTCTGACGTTAATAAATTTATTGTCAAAGATATAAAATATTTTTTGTCGTGAAAAATGCAGTTTTAGTCCGAGAAGTACGAAAATGTCTAAAAACGCTTGTATTCGTCGAAAGTGGTCGTTTTTAGACGTTTCCAGCTTTCTGACCTGAATAAATTGATTTTCAGAGATAAAAAATATTTTTTGTCGTGAAAAATACAGTTTTATTCAGAGAAGTATGAAAATGCCTAGAAACGCTCGTATTCGTTGAAAGTGAACGTTTTTAGACATTTCCAGCTCTCTGACGTTAATAAATTTATTTTCAGAAATAAAAAATATTTTTTGTCGTGAAAAATGCAGTTTTAGTCCGAGAAGTACGAAAATGTCTAAAAACGCTTGTATTCGTCGAAACTGGTCGTTTTTAGACGTTTCCAGCTTTCTGACCTGAATAAATTGATTTTCAGAGATAAAAAATATTTTTTGTCGTGAAAAATACAGTTTTATTCCGAGAAGTACAAAAATGCCTAAAAACGCTCGTATTCGTTGAAAGTGAACGTTTTTAGACATTTCCAGCTCTCTGACGTTAATAAATTTATTTTCAGAGATATAAAATATTTTTTGTCGTGAAAAATGCAGTTTTATTCGGAGAAGTACGAAAATGCCTAAAAACGATCGTATTCGTTGAAAGTGAACGTTTTTAGACATTTCCAGCTCTCTGACGTTAATCAATTTATTTTCAGAGATAAAAAATATTTTTTGTCGTGAAAAATACAGTTTTATTCCGAGAAGTACAAAAATGCCTAAAAACGCTCGTATTCGTTGAAAGTGAACGTTTTTAGACATTTCCAGCTCTCTGACGTTAATAAATTTATTTTCAGAGATATAAAATTTTTTTTGTCGTGAAAAATGCAGTTTTATTCGGAGAAGTACGAAAATGCCTAAAAACGATCGTATTCGTTGAAAGTGAACGTTTTTAGACATTTCCAGCTCTCTGACGTTAATAAATTTATTTTCAAAGATATAAAATATTTTTTGTCGTGAAAAATGCAGTTTTAGTCCGAGAAGTACGAAAATGTCTAAAAACGCTTGTATTCGTCGAAAGTGGTCGTTTTTAGACGTTTCCAGCTTTCTGACCAGAATAAATTTATTTCCAGAGATATAAAATATTTTTTGTCGTGAAAAATACAGTTTTATTCGGAGAAGTACGAAAATGCCTAAAAACGCTTGTATTCGTTGAAAGTGAACGTTTTTAGACATTTCCAGCTCTCTGACGTTAATAAATTTATTTTCAAAGATATAAAATATTTTTTGTCGTGAAAAATGCAGTTTTAGTCCGAGAAGTACGAAAATGTCTAAAAACGCTTGTATTCGTCGAAAGTGGTCGTTTTTAGACGTTTCCAGCTTTCTGACCTGAATAAATTGATTTTCAGAGATAAAAAATATTTTTTGTCGTGAAAAATACAGTTTTATTCAGAGAAGTACGAAAATGCCTAAAAACGCTCGTATTCGTTGAAAGTGAACGTTTTTAGACATTTCCAGCTCTCTGACGTTAATAAATTTATTTTCAAAGATATAAAATATTTTTTGTCGTGAAAAATGCAGTTTTAGTCCGAGAAGTACGAAAATGTCTAAAAACGCTTGTATTCGTCGAAAGTGGTCGTTTTTAGACGTTTCCAGCTTTCTGACCTGAATAAATTGATTTTCAGAGATAAAAAATATTTTTTGTCGTGAAAAATACAGTTTTATTCAGAGAAGTATGAAAATGCCTAAAAACGCTCGTATTCGTTGAAAGTGAACGTTTTTAGACATTTCCAGCTCTCTGACGTTAATAAATTTATTTTCAGAAATAAAAAATATTTTTTGTCGTGAAAAATGCAGTTTTAGTCCGAGAAGTACGAAAATGTCTAAAAACGCTTGTATTCGTAGAAAGTGGTCGTTTTTAGACGTTTCCAGCTTTCTGACCTGAATAAATTGATTTTCAGAGATAAAAAATATTTTTTGTCGTGAAAAATACAGTTTTATTCAGAGAAGTATGAAAATGCCTAAAAACGCTCGTATTCGTTGAAAGTGAACGTTTTTAGACATTTCCAGCTCTCTGACGTTAATAAATTTATTTTCAGAGATATAAAATATTTTTTGTCGTGAAAAATGCAGTTTTATTCGGAGAAGTACGAAAATGCCTAAAAACGATCGTATTCGTTGAAAGTGAACGTTTTTAGACATTTCCAGCTCTCTGACGTTAATCAATTTATTTTCAGAGATATAAAATATTTTTGTCGTGAAAAATGCAGTCTTATTCCGAGAAGTACGAAAATGTCTAAAAACGCTTGTATTTGTCGAAAGTGATCGTTTTTAGACGTTTCCAGCTTTCTGACCAGAATAAATTTATTTCCAGAGATATAAAATATTTTTTGTCGTGAAAAATGCAGTTTTATTCGGAGAAGTACGAAAATGCCTCAAAACGATCGTATTCGTTGAAAGTGAACGTTTTTAGACATTTCCAGCTCTCTGACGTTAATAAATTTATTTTCAGAGATATAAAATATTTTTTGTCGTGAAAAATGCAGTTTTATTCGGAGAAGTACGAAAATGCCTAAAAACGATCGTATTCGTTGAAAGTGAACGTTTTTAGACATTTCCAGCTCTCTGACGTTAATAAATTTATTTTCAAAGATATAAAATATTTTTTGTCGTGAAAAATGCAGTTTTAGTCCGAGAAGTACGAAAATGTCTAAAAACGCTTGTATTCGTCGTAAGTGGTCGTTTTTAGACGTTTCCAGCTTTCTGACCTGAATAAATTGATTTTCAGAGATAAAAAATATTTTTTGTCGTGAAAAATACAGTTTTATTCAGAGAAGTACGAAAATGCCTAAAAACGCTCGTATTCGTTGAAAGTGAACGTTTTTAGACATTTCCAGCTCTCTGACGTTAATAAATTTATTTTCAGAAATAAAAAATATTTTTTGTCGTGAAAAATGCAGTTTTAGTCCGAGAAGTACGAAAATGTCTAAAAACGCTTGTATTCGTCGAAAGTGGTCGTTTTTAGACGTTTCCAGCTTTCTGACCTGAATAAATTGATTTTCAGAGATAAAAAATATTTTTTGTCGTGAAAAATACAGTTTTATTCCGAGAAGTACAAAAATGCCTAAAAACGCTCGTATTCGTTGAAAGTGAACGTTTTTAGACATTTCCAGCTCTCTGACGTTAATAAATTTATTTTCAGAGATATAAAATATTTTTTGTCGTGAAAAATGCAGTTTTATTCGGAGAAGTACGAAAATGCCTAAAAACGATCGTATTCGTTGAAAGTGAACGTTTTTAGACATTTCCAGCTCTCTGACGTTAATCAATTTATTTTCAGAGATAAAAAATATTTTTTGTCGTGAAAAATACAGTTTTATTCCGAGAAGTACAAAAATGCCTAAAAACGCTCGTATTCGTTGAAAGTGAACGTTTTTAGACATTTCCAGCTCTCTGACGTTAATAAATTTATTTTCAGAGGTAAAAAAAATTTTTTGTCGTGAAAAATGCAGTTTTATTCGGAGAAGTACGAAAATGCCTAAAAACGATCGTATTCGTTGAAAGTGAACGTTTTTAGACATTTCCAGCTCTCTGACGTTAATAAATTTATTTTCAAAGATATAAAATATTTTTTGTCGTGAAAAATGCAGTTTTAGTCCGAGAAGTACGAAAATGTCTAAAAACGCTTGTATTCGCCGAAAGTGGTCGTTTTTGACGTTTCCAGCTTTCTGACCAGAATAAATTTATTTCCAGAGATATAAAATATTTTTTGTCGTGAAAAATGCAGTTTTATTCGGAGAAGTACGAAAATGCCTAAAAACGATCGTATTCGTTGAAAGTGAACGTTTTTAGACATTTCCAGCTCTCTGACGTTAATAAATTTATTTTCAAAGATATAAAATATTTTTTTGTCGTGAAAAATGCAGTTTTAGTCCGAGAAGTACGAAAATGTCTAAAAACGCTTGTATTCGTCGAAAGTGGTCGTTTTTAGACGTTTCCAGCTTTCTGACCTGAATAAATTGATTTTCAGAGATAAAAAATATTTTTTGTCGTGAAAAATACAGTTTTATTCAGAGAAGTACGAAAATGCCTAAAAACGCTCGTATTCGTTGAAAGTGAACGTTTATAGACATTTCCAGCTCTCTGACGTTAATAAATTTATTTTCAGAAATAAAAAATATTTTTTGTCGTGAAAAATGCAGTTTTAGTCCGAGAAGTACGAAAATGTCTAAAAACGCTTGTATTCGTCGAAAGTGGTCGTTTTTAGACGTTTCCAGCTTTCTGACCTGAATAAATTGATTTTCAGAGATAAAAAATATTTTTTGTCGTGAAAAATACAGTTTTATTCCGAGAAGTACGAAAATGTCTAAAAACGCTTGTATTTGTCGAAAGTGATCGTTTTTAGACGTTTCCAGCTTTCTGACCAGAATAAATTTATTTCCAGAGATATAAAATATTTTTTGTCGTGAAAAATGCAGTTTTATTCGGAGAAGTACGAAAATGCCTAAAAACGATCGTATTCGTTGAAAGTGAACGTTTTTAGACATTTCCAGCTCTCTGACGTTAATAAATTTATTTTCAGAGATATAAAATATTTTTTGTCGTGAAAAATGCAGTTTTATTCGGAGAAGTACGAAAATGCCTAAAAACGATCGTATTCGTTGAAAGTGAACGTTTTTAGACATTTCCAGCTCTCTGACGTTAATAAATTTATTTTCAAAGATATAAAATATTTTTTGTCGTGAAAAATGCAGTTTTAGTCCGAGAAGTACGAAAATGTCTAAAAACGCTTGTATTCGTCGAAAGTGGTCGTTTTTAGACGTTTCCAGCTTTCTGACCAGAATAAATTTATTTCCAGAGATATAAAATATTTTTTGTCGTGAAAAATACAGTTTTATTCGGAGAAGTACGAAAATGCCTAAAAACGCTCGTATTCGTTGAAAGTGAACGTTTTTAGACATTTCCAGCTCTCTGACGTTAATAAATTTATTTTCAAAGATATAAAATATTTTTTGTCGTGAAAAATGCAGTTTTAGTCCGAGAAGTACGAAAATGTCTAAAAACGCTTGTATTCGTCGAAAGTGGTCGTTTTTAGACGTTTCCAGCTTTCTGACCTGAATAAATTGATTTTCAGAGATAAAAAATATTTTTTGTCGTGAAAAATACAGTTTTATTCCGAGAAGTACAAAAATGCCTAAAAACGCTCGTATTCGTTGAAAGTGAACGTTTTTAGACATTTCCATCTCTCTGACGTTAATAAATTTATTTTCAGAGATATAAAATATTTTTTGTCGTGAAAAATGCAATCTTATTCCGAGAAGTACGAAAATGTCTAAAAACGCTTGTATTTGTCGAAAGTGATCGTTTTTAGACGTTTCCAGCTTTCTGACCAGAATAAATTTATTTCCAGCGATATAAATATTTTTTGTCGTGAAAAATACAGTTTTATTCGGAGAAGTACGAAAATGCCTAAAAACGATCGTATTCGTTGAAAGTGAACGTTTTTAGACATTTCCGGCTCTCTGACGTTAATAAATTTATTTTCAAAGATATAAAATATTTTTTGTCGTGAAAAATGCAGTTTTAGTCCGAGAAGTACGAAAATGTCTAAAAACGCTTGTATTCATCGAAAGTGGTCGTTTTTAGACGTTTCCAGCTTTCTGACCTGAATAAATTGATTTTCAGAGATAAAAAATATTTTTTGTCGTGAAAAATACAGTTTTATTCGGAGAAGTACAAAAATGCCTAAAAACGATCGTATTCGTTGAAAGTGAACGTTTTTAGACATTTCAAGCTCTCTGACGTTAATAAATTTATTTTCAAAGATATAAAATATTTTTTGTCGTGAAAAATGCAGTTTTAGTCCGAGAAGTACGAAAATGTCTAAAAACGCTTGTATTCGTCGAAAGTGGTCGTTTTTAGACGTTTCCAGCTTTCTGACCAGAATAAATTTATTTCCAGAGATATAAAATATTTTTTGTCGTGAAAAATACAGTTTTATTCGGAGAAGTACGAAAATGCCTAAAAACGATCGTATTCGTTGAAAGTGAACGTTTTTAGACATTTCCGGCTCTCTGACGTTAATAAATTTATTTTCAAAGATATAAAATATTTTTTGTCGTGAAAAATGCAGTTTTAGTCCGAGAAGTACGAAAATGTCTAAAAACGCTTGTATTTGTCGAAAGTGATCGTTTTTAAACGTTTCCAGCTTTCTGACCAGAATAAATTTATTTCCAGAGATATAAAATATTTTTTGTCCTGAAAATGCAGTTTTATTCGGAGAAGTACGAAAATGCCTAAAAACGCTTGTATTCGTCGAAAGTGGTCGTTTTTAGACGTTTCCAGCTTTCTGACCTGAATAAATTGATTTTCAGAGATAAAAAATATTTTTTGTCGTGAAAAATACAGTTTTATTCGGAGAAGTACGAAAATGCCTAAAAACGCTCGTATTCGTTGAAAGTGAACGTTTTTAGACATTTCCAGCTCTCTGACGTTAATAAATTTATTTTCAGAGATAAAAAATATTTTTTGTCGTGAAAAATACAGTTTTATTCAGAGAAGTACGAAAATGCCTAAAAACGCTCGTATTCGTTGAAAGTGAACGTTTTTAGACATTTCCAGCTCTCTGACGTTAATAAATTTATTTTCAGAGATATAAAATATTTTTTGTCCTGAAAATGCAGTTTTATTCGGAGAAGTACAAAAATGCCTAAAAACGCTTGTATTCGTCGAAAGTGGTCGTTTTTAGACGTTTCCAGCTTTCTGACCTGAATAAATTGATTTTCAGAGATAAAAAATATTTTTTGTCGTGAAAAATACAGTTTTATTCAGAGAAGTACGAAAATGCCTAAAAACGCTCGTATTCGTTGAAAGTGAACGTTTTTAGACATTTCCAGCTCTCTGACGTTAATAAATTTATTTTCAGAGATATAAAATATTTTTTGTCGTGAAAAATGCAGTTTTATTCGGAGAAGTACGAAAATGCCTAAAAACGATCGTATTCGTTGAAAGTGAACGTTTTTAGACATTTCCAGCTCTCTGACGTTAATAAATTTATTTTCAAAGATATAAAATATTTTTTGTCGTGAAAAATGCAGTTTTAGTCCGAGAAGTACGAAAATGTCTAAAAACGCTTTTATTCGTCGAAAGTGGTCGTTTTTAGACGTTTCCAGCTTTCTGACCAGAATAAATTTATTTCCAGAGATATAAAATATTTTTTGTCGTGAAAAATACAGTTTTATTCGGAGAAGTACTAAAATGCCTAAAAACGCTCGTATTCGTTGAAAGTGAACGTTTTTAGACATTTCCAGCTCTCTGACGTTAATAAATTTATTTTCAAAGATATAAAATATTTTTTGTCGTGAAAAATGCAGTTTTAGTCCGAGAAGTACGAAAATGTCTAAAAACGCTTGTATTCGTCGAAAGTGGTCGTTTTTAGACGTTTCCAGCTTTCTGACCTGAATAAATTGATTTTCAGAGATAAAAAATATTTTTTGTCGTGAAAAATACAGTTTTATTCCGAGAAGTACAAAAATGCCTAAAAACGCTCGTATTCGTTGAAAGTGAACGTTTTTAGACATTTCCATCTCTCTGACGTTAATAAATTTATTTTCAGAGATACAAAATATTTTTGTCGTGAAAAATGCAGTCTTATTCCGAGAAGTACGAAAATGTCTAAAAACGCTTGTATTTGTCGAAAGTGATCGTTTTTAAACGTTTCCAGCTTTCTGACCAGAATAAATTTATTTCCAGAGATATAAAATATTTTTTGTCGTGAAAAATACAGTTTTATTCGGAGAAGTACGAAAATGCCTAAAAACGATCGTATTCGTTGAAAGTGAACGTTTTTAGACATTTCCGGCTCTCTGACGTTAATAAATTTATTTTCAAAGATATAAAATATTTTTTGTCGTGAAAAATGCAGTTTTAGTCCGAGAAGTACGAAAATGTCTAAAACGCTTGTATTCGTCGAAAGTGGTCGTTTTTAGACGTTTCCAGCTTTCTGACCAGAATAAATTTATTTCCAGAGATATAAAATATTTTTTGTCGTGAAAAATACAGTTTTATTCGGAGAAGTACGAAAATGCCTAAAAACACTCGTATTCGTTGAAAGTGAACGTTTTTAGACATTTCCAACTCTCTGACGTTAATAAATTTATTTTCAAAGATATAAAATATTTTTTGTCGTGAAAAATGCAGTTTTAGTGCGAGAAGTACGAAAATGTCTAAAAACGCTTGTATTCGTCGAAAGTGGTCGTTTTTAGACGTTTCCAGCTTTCTGACCTGAATAAATTGATTTTCAGAGATAAAAAATATTTTTTGTCGTGAAAAATACAGTTTTATTCAGAGAAGTACGAAAATGCCTAAAAACGCTCGTATTCGTTGAAAGTGAACGTTTTTAGACATTTCCAGCTCTCTGACGTTAATAAATTTATTTTCAGAGATATAAAATATTTTTTGTCGTGAAAAATGCAGTTTTATTCAGAGAAGTACGAAAATGCCTAAAAACGATCGTATTCGTTGAAAGTGAACGTTTTTAGACATTTCCAGCTCTCTGACGTTAATAAATTTATTTTCAAAGAAATAAAATATTTTTTGTCGTGAAAAATGCAGTTTTAGTCCGAGAAGTACGAAAATGTCTAAAAACGCTTTTATTCGTCGAAAGTGGTCGTTTTTAGACGTTTCCAGCTTTCTGACCAGAATAAATTTATTTCCAGAGATATAAAATATTTTTTGTCGTGAAAAATACAGTTTTATTCGGAGAAGTACGAAAATGCCTAAAAACGCTCGTATTCGTTGAAAGTGAACATTTTTAGACATTTCCAGCTCTCTGACGTTAATAAATTTATTTTCAAAGATATAAAATATTTTTTGTCGTGAAAAATGCAGTTTTAGTCCGAGAAGTACGAAAATGTCTAAAAACGCTTGTATTCGTCGAAAGTGGTCGTTTTTAGACGTTTCCAGCTTTCTGACCTGAATAAATTGATTTTCAGAGATAAAAAATATTTTTTGTCGTGAAAAATACAGTTTTATTCCGAGAAGTACAAAAATGCCTAAAAACGCTCGTATTCGTTGAAAGTGAACGTTTTTAGACATTTCCATCTCTCTGACGTTAATAAATTTATTTTCAGAGATACAAAATATTTGTGTCGTGAAAAATGCAGTCTTATTCCGAGAATTACGAAAATGTCTAAAAACGCTTGTATTTGTCGAAAGTGATCGTTTTTAAACGTTTCCAGCTTTCTGACCAGAATAAATTTATTTCCAGAGATATAAAATATTTTTTGTCGTGAAAAATACAGTTTTATTCGGAGAAGTACGAAAATGCCTAAAAACGATCGTATTCGTTGAAAGTGAACGTTTTTAGACATTTCCGGCTCTCTGACGTTAATAAATTTATTTTCAAAGATATAAAATATTTTTTGTCGTGAAAAATGCAGTTTTAGTCCGAGAAGTACGAAAATGTCTAAAAACGCCTGTATTCGTCGAAAGTGGTCGTTTTTAGACGTTTCCAGCTTTCTGACCAGAATAAATTTATTTCCAGAGATATAAACTATTTTTTGTCGTGAAGAATACAGTTTTATTCGGAGAAGTACGAAAATGCCTAAAAACGCTCGTATTCGTTGAAAGTGAACGTTTTTAGACATTTCCAGCTCTCTGACGTTAATAAATTTATTTTCAGAGATACAAAATATTTTTTGTCGTGAAAAATGCAGTTTTATTCGGAGAAGTACGAAAATGCCTAAAAACGATCGTATTCGTTGAAAGTGAACGTTTTTAGACATTTTCAGCTCTCTGACGTTAATAAATTTATTTTCAAAGATATAAAATATTTTTTGTCGTGAAAAATGCAGTTTTAGTCCGAGAAGTACGAAAATGTCTAAAAACGCTTGTATTCGTCGAAAGTGGTCGTTTTTAGACGTTTCCAGCTTTCTGACCAGAATAAATTTATTTCCAGAGATATAAACTATTTTTTGTCGTGAAGAATACAGTTTTATTCGGAGAAGTACGAAAATGCCTAAAAACGCTCGTATTCGTTGAAAGTGAACGTTTTTAGACATTTCCAGCTCTCTGACGTTAATAAATTTATTTTCAGAGATACAAAATATTTTTTGTCGTGAAAAATGCAGTTTTATTCGGAGAAGTACGAAAATGCCTAAAAACGATCGTATTCGTTGAAAGTGAACGTTTTTAGACATTTCCGGCTCTCTGACGTTAATAAATTTATTTTCAAAGATATAAAATATTTTTTGTCGTGAAAAATGCAGTTTTAGTCCGAGAAGTACGAAAATGTCTAAAAACGCTTGTATTCGTCGAAAGTGGTCGTTTTTAGACGTTTCCAGCTTTCTGACCAGAATAAATTTATTTCCAGAGATATAAAATATTTTTTGTCGTGAAAAATAAAGTTTTATTCGGAGAAGTAAGAAAATGCCTAAAAACGCTCGTATTCGTTGAAAGTGAACGTTTTTAGACATTTCCAGCTCTCTGACGTTAATAAATTTATTTTCAAAGATATAAAATATTTTTTGTCGTGAAAAATGCAGTTTTAGTCCGAGAAGTACGAAAATGTCTAAAAACGCTTGTATTCGTCGAAAGTGGTCGTTTTTAGACGTTTCCAGCTTTCTGACCAGAATAAATTTATTTCCAGAGATATAAAATATTTTTTGTCGTGAAAAATGCAGTTTTTTTAGACATTTCCATCTCTCTGACGTTAATAAATTTATTTTCAGAGATATAAAATATTTTTTGTCGTGAAAAATGCAGTCTTATTCCGAGAAGTACGAAAATGTCTAAAAACGCTTGTATTTGTCGAAAGTGATCGTTTTTAGACGTTTCCAGCTTTCTGACCAGAATAAATTTATTTCCAGAGATATAAAATATTTTTTGTCGTGAAAAATACAGTTTTATTCGGAGAAGTACGAAAATGCCTAAAAACGATCGTATTCGTTGAAAGTGAACGTTTTTAGACATTTCCGGCTCTCTGACGTTAATAAATTTATTTTCAAAGATATAAAATATTTTTTGTCGTGAAAAATGCAGTTTTAGTCCGAGAAGTACGAAAATGTCTAAAAACGCTTGTATTCATCGAAAGTGGTCGTTTTTAGACGTTTCCAGCTTTCTGACCTGAATAAATTGATTTTCAGAGATAAAAAATATTTTTTTGTCGTGAAAAATACAGTTTTATTCGGAGAAGTACAAAAATGCCTAAAAACGATCGTATTCGTTGAAAGTGAACGTTTTTAGACATTTCCAGCTCTCTGACGTTAATAAATTTATTTTCAAAGATATAAAATATTTTTTGTCGTGAAAAATGCAGTTTTAGTCCGAGAAGTACGAAAATGTCTAAAAACGCTTGTATTCGTCGAAAGTGGTCGTTTTTAGACGTTTCCAGCTTTCTGACCAGAATAAATTTATTTCCAGAGATATAAAATATTTTTTGTCGTGAAAAATACAGTTTTATTCGGAGAAGTACGAAAATGCCTAAAAACGATCGTATTCGTTGAAAGTGAACGTTTTTAGACATTTCCGGCTCTCTGACGTTAATAAATTTATTTTCAAAGATATAAAATATTTTTTGTCGTGAAAAATGCAGTTTTAGACCGAGAAGTACGAAAATGTCTAAAAACGCTTGTATTCATCGAAAGTGGTCGTTTTTAGACGTTTCCAGCTTTCTGACCTGAATAAATTGATTTTCAGAGATAAAAAATATTTTTTGTCGTGAAAAATACAGTTTTATTCAGAGAAGTACGAAAATGCCTAAAAACGCTCGTATTCGTTGAAAGTGAACGTTTTTAGACATTTCCAGCTCTCTGACGTTAATAAATTTATTTTCAGAGATATAAAATATTTTTTGTCGTGAAAAATGCAGTTTTATTCAGAGAAGTACGAAAATGCCTAAAAACGATCGTATTCGTTGAAAGTGAACGTTTTTAGACATTTCCAGCTCTCTGACGTTAATAAATTTATTTTCAAAGAAATAAAATATTTTTTGTCGTGAAAAATGCAGTTTTAGTCCGAGAAGTACGAAAATGTCTAAAAACGCTTTTATTCGTCGAAAGTGGTCGTTTTTAGACGTTTCCAGCTTTCTGACCAGAATAAATTTATTTCCAGAGATATAAAATATTTTTTGTCGTGAAAAATACAGTTTTATTCGGAGAAGTACGAAAATGCCTAAAAACGCTCGTATTCGTTGAAAGTGAACATTTTTAGACATTTCCAGCTCTCTGACGTTAATAAATTTATTTTCAAAGATATAAAATATTTTTTGTCGTGAAAAATGCAGTTTTAGTCCGAGAAGTACGAAAATGTCTAAAAACGCTTGTATTCGTCGAAAGTGGTCGTTTTTAGACGTTTCCAGCTTTCTGACCTGAATAAATTGATTTTCAGAGATAAAAAATATTTTTTGTCGTGAAAAATACAGTTTTATTCCGAGAAGTACAAAAATGCCTAAAAACGCTCGTATTCGTTGAAAGTGAACGTTTTTAGACATTTCCATCTCTCTGACGTTAATAAATTTATTTTCAGAGATACAAAATATTTGTGTCGTGAAAAATGCAGTCTTATTCCGAGAATTACGAAAATGTCTAAAAACGCTTGTATTTGTCGAAAGTGATCGTTTTTAAACGTTTCCAGCTTTCTGACCAGAATAAATTTATTTCCAGAGATATAAAATATTTTTTGTCGTGAAAAATACAGTTTTATTCGGAGAAGTACGAAAATGCCTAAAAACGATCGTATTCGTTGAAAGTGAACGTTTTTAGACATTTCCGGCTCTCTGACGTTAATAAATTTATTTTCAAAGATATAAAATATTTTTTGTCGTGAAAAATGCAGTTTTAGTCCGAGAAGTACGAAAATGTCTAAAAACGCCTGTATTCGTCGAAAGTGGTCGTTTTTAGACGTTTCCAGCTTTCTGACCAGAATAAATTTATTTCCAGAGATATAAACTATTTTTTGTCGTGAAGAATACAGTTTTATTCGGAGAAGTACGAAAATGCCTAAAAACGCTCGTATTCGTTGAAAGTGAACGTTTTTAGACATTTCCAGCTCTCTGACGTTAATAAATTTATTTTCAGAGATACAAAATATTTTTTGTCGTGAAAAATGCAGTTTTATTCGGAGAAGTACGAAAATGCCTAAAAACGATCGTATTCGTTGAAAGTGAACGTTTTTAGACATTTTCAGCTCTCTGACGTTAATAAATTTATTTTCAAAGATATAAAATATTTTTTGTCGTGAAAAATGCAGTTTTAGTCCGAGAAGTACGAAAATGTCTAAAAACGCTTGTATTCGTCGAAAGTGGTCGTTTTTAGACGTTTCCAGCTTTCTGACCAGAATAAATTTATTTCCAGAGATATAAACTATTTTTTGTCGTGAAGAATACAGTTTTATTCGGAGAAGTACGAAAATGCCTAAAAACGCTCGTATTCGTTGAAAGTGAACGTTTTTAGACATTTCCAGCTCTCTGACGTTAATAAATTTATTTTCAGAGATACAAAATATTTTTTGTCGTGAAAAATGCAGTTTTATTCGGAGAAGTACGAAAATGCCTAAAAACGATCGTATTCGTTGAAAGTGAACGTTTTTAGACATTTCCGGCTCTCTGACGTTAATAAATTTATTTTCAAAGATATAAAATATTTTTTGTCGTGAAAAATGCAGTTTTAGTCCGAGAAGTACGAAAATGTCTAAAAACGCTTGTATTCGTCGAAAGTGGTCGTTTTTAGACGTTTCCAGCTTTCTGACCAGAATAAATTTATTTCCAGAGATATAAAATATTTTTTGTCGTGAAAAATAAAGTTTTATTCGGAGAAGTAAGAAAATGCCTAAAAACGCTCGTATTCGTTGAAAGTGAACGTTTTTAGACATTTCCAGCTCTCTGACGTTAATAAATTTATTTTCAAAGATATAAAATATTTTTTGTCGTGAAAAATGCAGTTTTAGTCCGAGAAGTACGAAAATGTCTAAAAACGCTTGTATTCGTCGAAAGTGGTCGTTTTTAGACGTTTCCAGCTTTCTGACCAGAATAAATTTATTTCCAGAGATATAAAATATTTTTTGTCGTGAAAAATGCAGTTTTTTTAGACATTTCCATCTCTCTGACGTTAATAAATTTATTTTCAGAGATATAAAATATTTTTTGTCGTGAAAAATGCAGTCTTATTCCGAGAAGTACGAAAATGTCTAAAAACGCTTGTATTTGTCGAAAGTGATCGTTTTTAGACGTTTCCAGCTTTCTGACCAGAATAAATTTATTTCCAGAGATATAAAATATTTTTTGTCGTGAAAAATACAGTTTTATTCGGAGAAGTACGAAAATGCCTAAAAACGATCGTATTCGTTGAAAGTGAACGTTTTTAGACATTTCCGGCTCTCTGACGTTAATAAATTTATTTTCAAAGATATAAAATATTTTTTGTCGTGAAAAATGCAGTTTTAGTCCGAGAAGTACGAAAATGTCTAAAAACGCTTGTATTCATCGAAAGTGGTCGTTTTTAGACGTTTCCAGCTTTCTGACCTGAATAAATTGATTTTCAGAGATAAAAAATATTTTTTTGTCGTGAAAAATACAGTTTTATTCGGAGAAGTACAAAAATGCCTAAAAACGATCGTATTCGTTGAAAGTGAACGTTTTTAGACATTTCCAGCTCTCTGACGTTAATAAATTTATTTTCAAAGATATAAAATATTTTTTGTCGTGAAAAATGCAGTTTTAGTCCGAGAAGTACGAAAATGTCTAAAAACGCTTGTATTCGTCGAAAGTGGTCGTTTTTAGACGTTTCCAGCTTTCTGACCAGAATAAATTTATTTCCAGAGATATAAAATATTTTTTGTCGTGAAAAATACAGTTTTATTCGGAGAAGTACGAAAATGCCTAAAAACGATCGTATTCGTTGAAAGTGAACGTTTTTAGACATTTCCGGCTCTCTGACGTTAATAAATTTATTTTCAAAGATATAAAATATTTTTTGTCGTGAAAAATGCAGTTTTAGACCGAGAAGTACGAAAATGTCTAAAAACGCTTGTATTCATCGAAAGTGGTCGTTTTTAGACGTTTCCAGCTTTCTGACCTGAATAAATTGATTTTCAGAGATAAAAAATATTTTTTGTCGTGAAAAATACAGTTTTATTCAGAGAAGTACGAAAATGCCTAAAAACGCTCGTATTCGTTGAAAGTGAACGTTTTTAGACATTTCCAGCTCTCTGACGTTAATAAATTTATTTTCAGAGATATAAAATATTTTTTGTCCTGAAAATGCAGTTTTATTCGGAGAAGTACGAAAATGCCTAAAAACGATCGTAATCGTTGAAAGTGAACGTTTTTAGACATTTCCAGCTCTCTGACGTTAATAAATTTATTTTCAAAGATATAAAATATTTTTTGTCGTGAAAAATGCAGTTTTAGTCCGAGAAGTACGAAAATGTCTAAAAACGCTTTTATTCGTCGAAAGTGGTCGTTTTTAGACGTTTCCAGCTTTCTGACCAGAATAAATTTATTTCCAGAGATATAAAATATTTTTTGTCGTGAAAAATATAGTTTTATTCGGAGAAGTACGAAAATGCCTAAAAACGCTCGTATTCGTTGAAAGTGAACGTTTTTAGACATTTCCAGCTCTCTGACGTTAATAAATTTATTTTCAAAGATATAAAATATTTTTTGTCGTGAAAAATGCAGTTTTAGTCCGAGAAGTACGTAAATGTCTAAAAACGCTTGTATTCGTCGAAAGTGGTCGTTTTTAGACGTTTCCAGCTTTCTGACCTGAATAAATTGATTTTCAGAGATAAAAAATATTTTTTGTCGTGAAAAATACAGTTTTATTCAGAGAAGTACGAAAATGCCTTAAAACGCTCGTATTCGTTGAAAGTGAACGTTTTTAGACGTTTCCAGCTCTCTGACGTTAATAAATTTATTTTCAAAGATATAAAATATTTTTTGTCGTGAAAAATGCAGTTTTATTCCGAGAAGTACGAAAATGTCTAAAAACGCTTGTATTCGTCGAAAGTGGTCGTTTTTAGACGTTTCCAGCTTTCTGACCTGAATAAATTGATTTTCAGAGATAAAAAATATTTTTTGTCGTGAAAAATACAGTTTTATTCAGAGAAGTACGAAAATGCCTAAAAACGCTCGTATTCGTTGAAAGTGAACGTTTTTAGACATTTCCAGCTCTCTGACGTTAATAAATTTATTTTCAGAGATATAAAATATTTTTTGTCGTGAAAAATGCAGTTTTATTCGGAGAAGTACGAAAATGCCTAAAAACGATCCTATTCGTTGAAAGTGAACGTTTTTAGACATTTCCAGCTCTCTGACGTTAATAAATTTATTTTCAAAGATATAAAATATTTTTTGTCGTGAAAAATGCAGTTTTAGTCCGAGAAGTACGAAAATGTCTAAAAACGCTTGTATTCGTCGAAAGTGGTCGTTTTTAGACGTTTCCAGCTTTCTGACCAGAATAAATTTATTTCCAGAGATATAAAATATTTTTTGTCGTGAAAAATGCAGTTTTAGTCCGAGAAGTACGAAAATGTCTAAAAACGCTTGTATTCGTCGAAAATGGTCGTTTTTAGACGTTTCCAGCTTTCTGACCAGAATAAATTTATTTCCAGAGATATAAAATATTTTTTGTCGTGAAAAATACAGTTTTATTCGGAGAAGTACGAAAATGCCTAAAAACGCTCGTATTCGTTGAAAGTGAACGTTTTTAGACATTTCCAGCTCTCTGACGTTAATAAATTTATTTTCAAAGATATAAAATATTTTTTGTCGTGAAAAATGCAGTTTTAGTCCGAGAAGTACGAAAATGTCTAAAAACGCTTTTATTCGTCGAAAGTGGTCGTTTTTAGACGTTTCCAGCTTTCTGACCAGAATAAATTTATTTCCAGAGATATAAAATATTTTTTGTCGTGAAAAATATAGTTTTATTCGGAGAAGTACGAAAATGCCTAAAAACGCTCGTATTCGTTGAAAGTGAACGTTTTTAGACATTTCCAGCTCTCTGACGTTAATAAATTTATTTTCAAAGATATAAAATATTTTTTGTCGTGAAAAATGCAGTTTTAGTCCGAGAAGTACGTAAATGTCTAAAAACGCTTGTATTCGTCGAAAGTGGTCGTTTTTAGACGTTTCCAGCTTTCTGACCTGAATAAATTGATTTTCAGAGATAAAAAATATTTTTTGTCGTGAAAAATACAGTTTTATTCAGAGAAGTACGAAAATGCCTTAAAACGCTCGTATTCGTTGAAAGTGAACGTTTTTAGACGTTTCCAGCTCTCTGACGTTAATAAATTTATTTTCAAAGATATAAAATATTTTTTGTCGTGAAAAATGCAGTTTTATTCCGAGAAGTACGAAAATGTCTAAAAACGCTTGTATTCGTCGAAAGTGGTCGTTTTTAGACGTTTCCAGCTTTCTGACCTGAATAAATTGATTTTCAGAGATAAAAAATATTTTTTGTCGTGAAAAATACAGTTTTATTCAGAGAAGTACGAAAATGCCTAAAAACGCTCGTATTCGTTGAAAGTGAACGTTTTTAGACATTTCCAGCTCTCTGACGTTAATAAATTTATTTTCAGAGATATAAAATATTTTTTGTCGTGAAAAATGCAGTTTTATTCGGAGAAGTACGAAAATGCCTAAAAACGATCCTATTCGTTGAAAGTGAACGTTTTTAGACATTTCCAGCTCTCTGACGTTAATAAATTTATTTTCAAAGATATAAAATATTTTTTGTCGTGAAAAATGCAGTTTTAGTCCGAGAAGTACGAAAATGTCTAAAAACGCTTGTATTCGTCGAAAGTGGTCGTTTTTAGACGTTTCCAGCTTTCTGACCAGAATAAATTTATTTCCAGAGATATAAAATATTTTTTGTCGTGAAAAATGCAGTTTTAGTCCGAGAAGTACGAAAATGTCTAAAAACGCTTGTATTCGTCGAAAATGGTCGTTTTTAGACGTTTCCAGCTTTCTGACCAGAATAAATTTATTTCCAGAGATATAAAATATTTTTTGTCGTGAAAAATACAGTTTTATTCGGAGAAGTACGAAAATGCCTAAAAACGCTCGTATTCGTTGAAAGTGAACGTTTTTAGACATTTCCAGCTCTCTGACGTTAATAAATTTATTTTCAAAGATATAAAATATTTTTTGTCGTGAAAAATGCAGTTTTAGTCCGAGAAGTACGAAAATGTCTAAAAACGCTTGTATTCGTCGAAAGTGGTCGTTTTTAGACGTTTCCAGCTTTCTGACCTGAATAAATTGATTTTCAGAGAAAAAAAATATTTTTTGTCGTGAAAAATACAGTTTTATTCAGAGAAGTACGAAAATGCCTAAAAACGCTCGTATTCGTTGAAAGTGAACGTTTTTAGACATTTCCAGCTCTCTGACGTTAATAAATTTATTTTCAGAGATATAAAATATTTTTTGTCGTGAAAAATGCAGTTTTATTCGGAGAAGTACGAAAATGCCTAAAAACGCTCGTATTCGTTGAAAGTGAACGTTTTTAGACATTTCCAGCTCTCTGACGTTAATAAATTTATTTTCAAAGATATAAAATATTTTTTGTCGTGAAAAATGCAGTTTTAGTCCGAGAAGTACGTAAATGTCTAAAAACGCTTGTATTCGTCGAAAGTGGTCATTTTTGGACGTTTCCAGCTTTCTGACCTGAATAAATTGATTTTCAGAGATAAAAAATATTTTTTGTCGTGAAAAATACAGTTTTATTCAGAGAAGTACGAAAATGCCTAAAAACGCTCGTATTCGTTGAAAGTGAACGTTTTTAGACATTTCCAGCTCTCTGACGTTAATAAATTTATTTTCAAAGATATAAAATATTTTTTGTCGTGAAAAATGCAGTTTTAGTCCGAGAAGTACGAAAATGTCTAAAAACGCTTGTATTCGTCGAAAGTGGTCGTTTTTAGACGTTTCCAGCTTTCTGACCTGAATAAATTGATTTTCAGAGATAAAAAATATTTTTTGTCGTGAATAATACAGTTTTATTCAGAGAAGTACGAAAATGCCTAAAAACGCTCGTATTCGTTGAAAGTGAACGTTTTTTGACATTTCCAGCTCTCTGACATTAATAAATTTATTTTCAGAGATATAAAATATTTTTTGTCGTGAAAAATGCAGTTTTATTCGGAGAAGTACGAAAATGCCTAAAAACGATCCTATTCGTTGAAAGTGAACGTAATTAGACATTTCCAGCTCTCTGACGTTAATAAATTTATTTTCAAAGATATAAAATATTTTTTGTCGTGAAAAATGCAGTTTTAGTCCGAGAAGTACAAAAATGCCTAAAAACGCTCGTATTCGTTGAAAGTGAACGTTTTTAGACATTTCCAGCTCTCTGACATTAATAAATTTATTTTCAGAGATATAAAATATTTTTTGTCGTGAAAAATGCAGTTTTATTCGGAGAAGTACGAAAATGCCTAAAAACGATCCTATTCGTTGAAAGTGAACGTTTTTAGACATTTCCAGCTCTCTGACGTTAATAAATTTATTTTCAAAGATATAAAATATTTTTTGTCGTGAAAAATGCAGTTTTAGTCCGAGAAGTACGAAAATGTCTAAAAACGCTTGTATTCGTCGAAAGTGGTCGTTTTTAGACGTTTCCAGCTTTCTGACCTGAATAAATTGATTTTCAGAGATAAAAAATATTTTTTGTCGTGAAAAATACAGTTTTATTCCGAGAAGTACAAAAATGCCTAAAAACGATCGTATTCGTTGAAAGTGAACGTTTTTAGACATTTCCAGCTCTCTGACGTTAATAAATTTATTTCCAGAGATATAAAATATTTTTTGTCGTGAAAAATACAGTTTTATTCGGAGAAGTACGAAAATGCCTAAAAACGCTTGTATTCGTCGAAAGTGGTCGTTTTTAGACGTTTCCAGCTTTCTGACCAGAATAAATTTATTTCCAGAGATATAAAATATTTTTTGTCGTGAAAAATACAGTTTTATTCGGAGAAGTACGAAAATGCCTAAAAACGATCGTAATCGTTGAAAGTGAACGTTTTTAGACATTTCCAGCTCTCTGACGTTAATAAATTTATTTTCAAAGATATAAAATATTTTTTGTCGTGAAAAATGCAGTTTTAGTCCGAGAAGTACGAAAATGTCTAAAAACGCTTTTATTCGTCGAAAGTGGTCGTTTTTAGACGTTTCCAGCTTTCTGACCAGAATAAATTTATTTCCAGAGATATAAAATATTTTTTGTCGTGAAAAATATAGTTTTATTCGGAGAAGTACGAAAATGCCTAAAAACGCTCGTATTCGTTGAAAGTGAACGTTTTTAGACATTTCCAGCTCTCTGACGTTAATAAATTTATTTTCAAAGATATAAAATATTTTTTGTCGTGAAAAATGCAGTTTTAGTCCGAGAAGTACGTAAATGTCTAAAAACGCTTGTATTCGTCGAAAGTGGTCGTTTTTAGACGTTTCCAGCTTTCTGACCTGAATAAATTGATTTTCAGAGATAAAAAATATTTTTTGTCGTGAAAAATACAGTTTTATTCAGAGAAGTACGAAAATGCCTTAAAACGCTCGTATTCGTTGAAAGTGAACGTTTTTAGACGTTTCCAGCTCTCTGACGTTAATAAATTTATTTTCAAAGATATAAAATATTTTTTGTCGTGAAAAATGCAGTTTTATTCCGAGAAGTACGAAAATGTCTAAAAACGCTTGTATTCGTCGAAAGTGGTCGTTTTTAGACGTTTCCAGCTTTCTGACCTGAATAAATTGATTTTCAGAGATAAAAAATATTTTTTGTCGTGAAAAATACAGTTTTATTCAGAGAAGTACGAAAATGCCTAAAAACGCTCGTATTCGTTGAAAGTGAACGTTTTTAGACATTTCCAGCTCTCTGACGTTAATAAATTTATTTTCAGAGATATAAAATATTTTTTGTCGTGAAAAATGCAGTTTTATTCGGAGAAGTACGAAAATGTCTAAAAACGCTTGTATTCGTCGAAAGTGGTCGTTTTTAGACGTTTCCAGCTTTCTGACCAGAATAAATTTATTTCCAGAGATATAAAATATTTTTTGTCGTGAAAAATACAGTTTTATTCGGAGAAGTACGAAAATGCCTAAAAACGCTCGTATTCGTTGAAAGTGAACGTTTTTAGACATTTCCAGCTCTCTGACGTTAATAAATTTATTTTCAAAGATATAAAATATTTTTTGTCGTGAAAAATGCACTTTTAGTGCGAGAAGTACGAAAATGTCTAAAAACGCTTGTATTCGTCGAAAGTGGTCGTTTTTAGACGTTTCCAGCTTTCTGACCTGAATAAATTGATTTTCAGAGATAAAAAATATTTTTTGTCGTGAAAAATACAGTTTTATTCAGAGAAGTACGAAAATGCCTAAAAACGCTCGTATTCGTTGAAAGTGAACGTTTTTAGACATTTCCAGCTCTCTGACGTTAATAAATTTATTTCCAGAGATATAAAATATTTTTTGTCGTGAAAAATACAGTTTTATTCGGAGAAGTACGAAAATGCCTAAAAACGCTCGTATTCGTTGAAAGTGAACGTTTTTAGACATTTCCAGCTCTCTGACGTTAATAAATTTATTTTCAAAGATATAAAATATTTTTTGTCGTGAAAAATGCAGTTTTAGTCCGAGAAGTACGAAAATGTCTAAAAACGCTTGTATTCGTCGAAAGTGGTCGTTTTTAGACGTTTCCAGCTTTCTGACCAGAATAAATTTATTTCCAGAGATATAAAATATTTTTTGTCGTGAAAAATACAGTTTTATTCGGAGAAGTACGAAAATGTCTAAAAACGCTTGTATTCGTCGAAAGTGGTCGTTTTTAGACGTTTCCAGCTTTCTGACCTGAATAAATTGATTTTCAGAGATAAAAAATATTTTTTGTCGTGAAAAATACAGTTTTATTCAGAGAAGTACGAAAATGCCTAAAAACGCTCGTATTCGTTGAAAGTGAACGTTTTTAGACATTTCCAGCTCTCTGACGTTAATAAATTTATTTTCAGAGATATAAAATATTTTTTGTCGTGAAAATGCAGTTTTATTCGGAGAAGTACGAAAATGCCTAAAAACGATCGTATTCGTTGAAAGTGAACGTTTTTAGACATTTCCAGCTCTCTGACGTTAATAAATTTATTTTCAAAGATATAAAATATTTTTTGTCGTGAAAAATGCAGTTTTAGTCCGAGAAGTACGAAAATGTCTAAAAACGCTTTTATTCGTCGAAAGTGGTCGTTTTTAGACGTTTCCAGCTTTCTGACCAGAATAAATTTATTTCCAGAGATATAAAATATTGTTTGTCGTGAAAAATACAGTTTTATTCGGAGAAGTACGAAAATGCCTAAAAACGCTCGTATTCGTTGAAAGTGAACGTTTTTAGACATTTCCAGCTCTCTGACGTTAATAAATTTATTTTCAAAGATATAAAATATTTTTTGTCGTGAAAAATGCAGTTTTAGTCCGAGAAGTACGAAAATGTCTAAAAACGCTTGTATTCGTCGAAAGTGGTCGTTTTTAGACGTTTCCAGCTTTCTGACCTGAATAAATTGATTTTCAGAGATAAAAAATATTTTTTGTCGTGAAAAATACAGTTTTATTCCGAGAAGTACAAAAATGCCTAAAAACGCTCGTATTCGTTGAAAGTGAACGTTTTTAGACATTTCCATCTCTCTGACGTTAATAAATTTATTTTCAAAGATATAAAATATTTTTTGTCGTGAAAAATGCAGTTTTAGTCCGAGAAGTACGAAAATGTCTAAAAACGCTTGTATTCGTCGAAAGTGGTCGTTTTTAGACGTTTCCAGCTTTCTGACCAGAATAAATTTATTTCCAGAGATATAAAATATTTTTTGTCGTGAAAAATACAGTTTTATTCGGAGAAGTACGAAAATGTCTAAAAACGCTTGTATTCGTCGAAAGTGGTCGTTTTTAGACGTTTCCAGCTTTCTGACCTGAATAAATTGATTTTCAGAGATAAAAAATATTTTTTGTCGTGAAAAATACAGTTTTATTCAGAGAAGTACGAAAATGCCTAAAAACGCTCGTATTCGTTGAAAGTGAACGTTTTTAGACATTTCCAGCTCTCTGACGTTAATAAATTTATTTTCAGAGATATAAAATATTTTTTGTCGTGAAAATGCAGTTTTATTCGGAGAAGTACGAAAATGCCTAAAAACGATCGTATTCGTTGAAAGTGAACGTTTTTAGACATTTCCAGCTCTCTGACGTTAATAAATTTATTTTCAAAGATATAAAATATTTTTTGTCGTGAAAAATGCAGTTTTAGTCCGAGAAGTACGAAAATGTCTAAAAACGCTTTTATTCGTCGAAAGTGGTCGTTTTTAGACGTTTCCAGCTTTCTGACCAGAATAAATTTATTTCCAGAGATATAAAATATTGTTTGTCGTGAAAAATACAGTTTTATTCGGAGAAGTACGAAAATGCCTAAAAACGCTCGTATTCGTTGAAAGTGAACGTTTTTAGACATTTCCAGCTCTCTGACGTTAATAAATTTATTTTCAAAGATATAAAATATTTTTTGTCGTGAAAAATGCAGTTTTAGTCCGAGAAGTACGAAAATGTCTAAAAACGCTTGTATTCGTTGAAAGTGAACGTTTTTAGACATTTCCATCTCTCTGACGTTAATAAATTTATTTTCAGAGATACAAAATATTTTTGTCGTGAAAAATGCAGTCTTATTCCGAGAAGTACGAAAATGTCTAAAAACGCTTGTATTTGTCGAAAGTGATCGTTTTTAAACGTTTCCAGCTTTCTGACCAGAATAAATTTATTTCCAGAGATATAAAATATTTTTTGTCGTGAAAAATACAGTTTTATTCGGAGAAGTACGAAAATGCCTAAAAACGATCGTATTCGTTGAAAGTGAACGTTTTTAGACATTTCCGGCTCTCTGACGTTAATAAATTTATTTTCAAAGATATAAAATATTTTTTGTCGTGAAAAATGCAGTTTTAGTCCGAGAAGTACGAAAATGTCTAAAAACGCTTGTATTCGTCGAAAGTGGTCGTTTTTAGACGTTTCCAGCTTTCTGACCAGAATAAATTTATTTCCAGAGATATAAAATATTTTTTGTCGTGAAAAATACAGTTTTATTCGGAGAAGTACGAAAATGCCTAAAAACGCTCGTATTCGTTGAAAGTGAACGTTTTTAGACATTTCCAGCTCTCTGACGTTAATAAATTTATTTTCAAAGATATAAAATATTTTTTGTCGTGAAAAATGCAGTTTTAGTGCGAGAAGTACGAAAATGTCTAAAAACGCTTGTATTCGTCGAAAGTGGTCGTTTTTAGACGTTTCCAGCTTTCTGACCTGAATAAATTGATTTTCAGAGATAAAAAATATTTTTTGTCGTGAAAAATACAGTTTTATTCAGAGAAGTACGAAAATGCCTAAAAACGCTCGTATTCGTTGAAAGTGAACGTTTTTAGACATTTCCAGCTCTCTGACGTTAATAAATTTATTTCCAGAGATATAAAATATTTTTTGTCGTGAAAAATACAGTTTTATTCGGAGAAGTACGAAAATGCCTAAAAACGCCCGTATTCGTTGAAAGTGAACGTTTTTAGACATTTCCAGCTCTCTGACGTTAATAAATTTATTTTCAAAGATATAAAATATTTTTTGTCGTGAAAAATGCAGTTTTAGTCCGAGAAGTACGAAAATGTCTAAAAACGCTTTTATTCGTCGAAAGTGGTCGTTTTTAGACGTTTCCAGCTTTCTGACCAGAATAAATTTATTTCCAGAGATATAAAATATTGTTTGTCGTGAAAAATACAGTTTTATTCGGAGAAGTACGAAAATGCCTAAAAACGCTCGTATTCGTTGAAAGTGAACGTTTTTAGACATTTCCAGCTCTCTGACGTTAATAAATTTATTTTCAAAGATATAAAATATTTTTTGTCGTGAAAAATGCAGTTTTAGTCCGAGAAGTACGAAAATGTCTAAAAACGCTTGTATTCGTCGAAAGTGGTCGTTTTTAGACGTTTCCAGCTTTCTGACCTGAATAAATTGATTTTCAGAGATAAAAAATATTTTTTGTCGTGAAAAATACAGTTTTATTCCGAGAAGTACAAAAATGCCTAAAAACGCTCGTATTCGTTGAAAGTGAACGTTTTTAGACATTTCCATCTCTCTGACGTTAATAAATTTATTTTCAGAGATACAAAATATTTTTGTCGTGAAAAATGCAGTCTTATTCCGAGAAGTACGAAAATGTCTAAAAACGCTTGTATTTGTCGAAAGTGATCGTTTTTAAACGTTTCCAGCTTTCTGACCAGAATAAATTTATTTCCAGAGATATAAAATATTTTTTGTCGTGAAAAATACAGTTTTATTCGGAGAAGTACGAAAATGCCTAAAAACGATCGTATTCGTTGAAAGTGAACGTTTTTAGACATTTCCGGCTCTCTGACGTTAATAAATTTATTTTCAAAGATATAAAATATTTTTTGTCGTGAAAAATGCAGTTTTAGTCCGAGAAGTACGAAAATGTCTAAAAACGCTTGTATTCGTCGAAAGTGGTCGTTTTTAGACGTTTCCAGCTTTCTGACCAGAATAAATTTATTTCCAGAGATATAAAATATTTTTTGTCGTGAAAAATACAGTTTTATTCGGAGAAGTACGAAAATGCCTAAAAACGCTCGTATTCGTTGAAAGTGAACGTTTTTAGACATTTCCAGCTCTCTGACGTTAATAAATTTATTTTCAAAGATATAAAATATTTTTTGTCGTGAAAAATGCAGTTTTAGTGCGAGAAGTACGAAAATGTCTAAAAACGCTTGTATTCGTCGAAAGTGGTCGTTTTTAGACGTTTCCAGCTTTCTGACCTGAATAAATTGATTTTCAGAGATAAAAAATATTTTTTGTCGTGAAAAATACAGTTTTATTCAGAGAAGTACGAAAATGCCTAAAAACGCTCGTATTCGTTGAAAGTGAACGTTTTTAGACATTTCCAGCTCTCTGACGTTAATAAATTTATTTCCAGAGATATAAAATATTTTTTGTCGTGAAAAATACAGTTTTATTCGGAGAAGTACGAAAATGCCTAAAAACGCTCGTATTCGTTGAAAGTGAACGTTTTTAGACATTTCCAGCTCTCTGACGTTAATAAATTTATTTTCAAAGATATAAAATATTTTTTGTCGTGAAAAATGCAGTTTTAGTCCGAGAAGTACGTAAATGTCTAAAAACGCTTGTATTCGTCGAAAGTGGTCATTTTTGGACGTTTCCAGCTTTCTGACCTGAATAAATTGATTTTCAGAGATAAAAAATATTTTTTGTCGTGAAAAATACAGTTTTATTCAGAGAAGTACGAAAATGCCTAAAAACGCTCGTATTCGTTGAAAGTGAACGTTTTTAGACATTTCCAGCTCTCTGACGTTAATAAATTTATTTTCAAAGATATAAAATATTTTTTGTCGTGAAAAATGCAGTTTTAGTCCGAGAAGTACGAAAATGTCTAAAAACGCTTGTATTCGTCGAAAGTGGTCGTTTTTAGACGTTTCCAGCTTTCTGACCTGAATAAATTGATTTTCAGAGATAAAAAATATTTTTTGTCGTGAAAAATACAGTTTTATTCAGAGAAGTACGAAAATGCCTAAAAACGCTCGTATTCGTTGAAAGTGAACGTTTTTTGACATTTCCAGCTCTCTGACATTAATAAATTTATTTTCAGAGATATAAAATATTTTTTGTCGTGAAAAATGCAGTTTTATTCGGAGAAGTACGAAAATGCCTAAAAACGATCCTATTCGTTGAAAGTGAACGTATTTAGACATTTCCAGCTCTCTGACGTTAATAAATTTATTTTCAAAGATATAAAATATTTTTTGTCGTGAAAAATGCAGTTTTAGTCCGAGAAGTACAAAAATGCCTAAAAACGCTCGTATTCGTTGAAAGTGAACGTTTTTAGACATTTCCAGCTCTCTGACATTAATAAATTTATTTTCAGAGATATAAAATATTTTTTGTCGTGAAAAATGCAGTTTTATTCGGAGAAGTACGAAAATGCCTAAAAATGATCCTATTCGTTGAAAGTGAACGTTTTTAGACATTTCCAGCTCTCTGACGTTAATAAATTTATTTTCAAAGATATAAAATATTTTTTGTCGTGAAAAATGCAGTTTTAGTCCGAGAAGTACGAAAATGTCTAAAAACGCTTGTATTCGTCGAAAGTGGTCGTTTTTAGACGTTTCCAGCTTTCTGACCTGAATAAATTGATTTTCAGAGATAAAAAATATTTTTTGTCGTGAAAAATACAGTTTTATTCCGAGAAGTACAAAAATGCCTAAAAACGATCGTATTCGTTGAAAGTGAACGTTTTTAGACATTTCCAGCTCTCTGACCTTAATAAATTTATTTTCAGAGATATAAAATATTTTTTGTCGTGAAAATGCAGTTTTATTCGGAGAAGTACGAAAATGCCTAAAAACGATCGTATTCGTTGAAAGTGAACGTTTATAGACATTTCCAGCTCTCTGACGTTAATAAATTTATTTTCAAAGATATAAAATATTTTTTGTCGTGAAAACTACAGTTTTATTCGGAGAAGTACGAAAATGCCTAAAAACGCTCGTATTCGTTGAAAGTGAACGTTTTTAGACATTTCCAGCTCTCTGACGTTAATAAATTTATTTTCAAAGATATAAAATATTTTTTGTCGTGAAAAATGCAGTTTTAGTCCGAGAAGTACGAAAATGTCTAAAAACGCTTGTATTCGTCGAAAGTGGTCGTTTTTAGACGTTTCCAGCTTTCCGACCTGAATAAATTGATTTTCAGAGATAAAAAATATTTTTTGTCGTGAAAAATACAGTTTTATTCCGTGAAGTACAAAAATGCCTAAAAACGCTCGTATTCGTTGAAAGTGAACGTTTTTAGACATTTCCATCTCTCTGACGTTAATAAATTTATTTTCAGAGATACAAAATATTTTTGTCGTGAAAAATGCAGTCTTATTCCGAGAAGTACGAAAATGTCTAAAAACGCTTGTATTTGTCGAAAGTGATCGTTTTTAAACGTTTCCAGCTTTCTGACCAGAATAAATTTATTTCCAGAGATATAAAATATTTTTTGTCGTGAAAAATACAGTTTTATTCGGAGAAGTAGGAAAATGCCTAAAAACGATCGTATTCGTTGAAAGTGAACGTTTTTAGACATTTCCAGCTCTCTGACGTTAATAAATTTATTTTCAAAGAAATAAAATATTTTTTGTCGTGAAAAATGCAGTTTTAGTCCGAGAAGTACGAAAATGTCTAAAAACGCTTTTATTCGTCGAAAGTGGTCGTTTTTAGACGTTTCCAGCTTTCTGACCAGAATAAATTTATTTCCAGAGATATAAAATATTTTTTGTCGTGAAAAATACAGTTTTATTCGGAGAAGTACGAAAATGCCTAAAAACGCTTGTATTCGTCGAAAGTGGTCGTTTTTAGACGTTTCCAGCTTTCTGACCAGAATAAATTTATTTCCAGAGATATAAAATATTTTTTGTCGTGAAAAATACAGTTTTATTCGGAGAAGTACGAAAATGCCTAAAAACGCTCGTATTCGTTGAAAGTGAACGTTTTTAGACATTTCCAGCTCTCTGACGTTAATAAATTTATTTTCAGAGATATAAAATATTTTTTGTCGTGAAAAATGCAGTTTTATTCGGAGAAGTACGAAAATGCCTAAAAACGATCGTATTCGTTGAAAGTGAACGTTTTTAGACATTTCCAGCTCTCTGACGTTAATAAATTTATTTTCAAAGATATAAAATATTTTTTGTCGTGAAAAATGCAGTTTTAGTCCGAGAAGTACGAAAATGTCTAAAAACGCTTGTATTCGTCGAAAGTGGTCGTTTTTAGACGTTTCCAGCTTTCTGACCAGAATAAATTTATTTCCAGAGATATAAAATATTTTTTGTCGTGAAAAATACAGTTTTATTCGGAGAAGTACGAAAATGCCTAAAAACGATCGTATTCGTTGAAAGTGAACGTTTTTAGACATTTCCAGCTCTCTGACGTTAATAAATTTATTTTCAAAGAAATAAAATATTTTTTGTCGTGAAAAATGCAGTTTTAGTCCGAGAAGTACGAAAATGTCTAAAAACGCTTTTATTCGTCGAAAGTGGTCGTTTTTAGACGTTTCCAGCTTTCTGACCAGAATAAATTTATTTCCAGAGATATAAAATATTTTTTGTCGTGAAAAATACAGTTTTATTCGGAGAAGTACGAAAATGCCTAAAAACGCTTGTATTCGTCGAAAGTGGTCGTTTTTAGACGTTTCCAGCTTTCTGACCAGAATAAATTTATTTCCAGAGATATAAAATATTTTTTGTCGTGAAAAATACAGTTTTATTCGGAGAAGTACGAAAATGCCTAAAAACGCTCGTATTCGTTGAAAGTGAACGTTTTTAGACATTTCCAGCTCTCTGACGTTAATAAATTTATTTTCAGAGATATAAAATATTTTTTGTCGTGAAAAATGCAGTTTTATTCGGAGAAGTACGAAAATGCCTAAAAACGTTCGTATTCGTTGAAAGTGAACGTTTTTAGACATTTCCAGCTCTCTGACGTTAATAAATTTATTTTCAAAGATATAAAATATTTTTTGTCGTGAAAAATGCAGTTTTAGTCCGAGAAGTACGAAAATGTCTAAAAACGCTTGTATTCGTCGAAAGTGGTCGTTTTTAGACGTTTCCAGCTTTCTGACCTGAATAAATTGATTTTCAGAGATAAAAAATATTTTTTGTCGTGAAAAATACAGTTTTATTCCGAGAAGTACAAAAATGCCTAAAAACGCTCGTATTCGTTGAAAGTGAACGTTTTTAGACATTTCCAGCTCTCTGACGTTAATAAATTTATTTTCAAAGATATAAAATATTTTTTGTCGTGAAAAATGCAGTTTTAGTCCGAGAAGTACGAAAATGTCTAAAAACGCTTGTATTCGTCGAAAGTGGTCGTTTTTAGACGTTTCCAGCTTTCTGACCTGAATAAATTGATTTTCAGAGATAAAAAATATTTTTTGTCGTGAAAAATACAGTTTTATTCCGAGAAGTACAAAAATGCCTAAAAACGCTCGTATTCGTTGAAAGTGAACGTTTTTAGACATTTCTAGCTCTCTGACGTTAATAAATTTATTTTCAGAGATATAAAATATTTTTTGTCGTGAAAAATGCAGTTTTATTCGGAGAAGTACGAAAATGCCTAAAAACGATCGTATTCGTTGAAAGTGAACGTTTTTAGACATTTCCAGCTCTCTGACGTTAATAAATTTATTTTCAAAAATATAAAATATTTTTTGTCGTGAAAAATGTAGTTTTAGTCCGAGAAGTACGAAAATGTCTAAAAACGCTTGTATTCGTCGAAAGTGGTCGTTTTTAGACGTTTCCAGCTTTCTGACCTGAATAAATTGATTTTCAGAGATAAAAAATATTTTTTGTCGTGAAAAATACAGTTTTATTCCGAGAAGTACAAAAATGCCTAAAAACGCTCGTATTCGTTGAAAGTGAACGTTTTTAGACATTTCCAGCTCTCTGACGTTAATAAATTTATTTTCAAAGATATAAAATATTTTTTGTCGTGAAAAATGCAGTTTTAGTCCGAGAAGTACGAAAATGTCTAAAAACGCTTGTATTCGTCGAAAGTGGTCGTTTTTAGACGTTTCCAGCTTTCTGACCTGAATAAATTGATTTTCAGAGATAAAAAATATTTTTTGTCGTGAAAAATACAGTTTTATTCCGAGAAGTACAAAAATGCCTAAAAACGCTCGTATTCGTTGAAAGTGAACGTTTTTAGACATTTCCAGCTCTCTGACGTTAATAAATTTATTTTCAAAGATATAAAATATTTTTTGTCGTGAAAAATGCAGTTTTAGTCCGAGAAGTACGAAAATGTCTAAAAACGCTTGTATTCGTCGAAAGTGGTCGTTTTTAGACGTTTCCAGCTTTCTGACCTGAATAAATTGATTTTCAGAAATAAAAAATATTTTTTGTCGTGAAAAATACAGTTTTATTCCGAGAAGTACAAAAATGCCTAAAAACGCTCGTATTCGTTGAAAGTGAACGTTTTTAGACATTTCCAGCTCTCTGACGTTAATAAATTTATTTTCAGAGATATAAAATATTTTTTGTCGTGAAAAATGCAGTTTTATTCGGAGAAGTACGAAAATGCCTAAAAACGTTCGTATTCGTTGAAAGTGAACGTTTTTAGACATTTCCAGCTCTCTGACGTTAATAAATTTATTTTCAAAGATATAAAATATTTTTTGTCGTGAAAAATGCAGTTTTAGTCCGAGAAGTACGAAAATGTCTAAAAACGCTTGTATTCGTCGAAAGTGGTCGTTTTTAGACGTTTCCAGCTTTCTGACCTGAATAAATTGATTTTCAGAGATAAAAAATATTTTTTGTCGTGAAAAATACAGTTTTATTCCGAGAAGTACAAAAATGCCTAAAAACGCTCGTATTCGTTGAAAGTGAACGTTTTTAGACATTTCCAGCTCTCTGACGTTAATAAATTTATTTTCAGAGATATAAAATATTTTTTGTCGTGAAAAATGCAGTTTTATTCGGAGAAGTACGAAAATGCCTAAAATCGATCGTATTCGTTGAAAGTGAACGTTTTTAGACATTTCCAGCTGTCTGACGTTAATAAATTTATTTTCAAAGATATAAAATATTTTTTGTCGTGAAAAATGCAGTTTTAGTCCGAGAAGTACGAAAATGTCTAAAAACGCTTGTATTCGTCGAAAGTGGTCGTTTTTAGACGTTTCCAGCTTTCTGACCTGAATAAATTGATTTTCAGAGATAAAAAATATTTTTTGTCGTGAAAAATACAGTTTTATTCCGAGAAGTACAAAAATGCCTAAAAACGCTCGTATTCGTTGAAAGTGAACGTTTTTAGACATTTCCAGCTCTCTGACGTTAATAAATTTATTTTCAAAGATATAAAATATTTTTTGTCGTGAAAAATGCAGTTTTAGTCCGAGAAGTACGAAAATGTCTAAAAACGCTTGTATTCGTCGAAAGTGGTCGTTTTTAGACGTTTCCAGCTTTCTGACCTGAATAAATTGATTTTCAGAGATAAAAAATATTTTTTGTCGTGAAAAATACAGTTTTATTCCGAGAAGTACAAAAATGCCTTAAAACGCTCGTATTCGTTGAAAGTGAACGTTTTTAGACATTTCCAGCTCTCTGACGTTAATAAATTTAATTTCAGAGATATAAAATATTTTTTGTCGTGAAAAATGCAGTTTTATTCGGAGAAGTACGAAAATGCCTAAAAACGATCGTATTCGTTGAAAGTGAACGTTTTTAGACATTTCCAGCTCTCTGACGTTAATAAATTTATTTTCAAAGATATAAAATATTTTTTGTCGTGAAAAATGCAGTTTTAGTCCGAGAAGTACGAAAATGTCTAAAAACGCTTGTATTCGTCGAAAGTGGTCGTTTTTAGACGTTCCCAGCTTTCTGACCTGAATAAATTGATTTTCAGAGATATAAAATATTTTTGTCGTGAAAAATACAGTTTTATTCCGAGAAGTACAAAAATGCCTAAAAACGCTCGTATTCGTTGAAAGTGAACGTTTTTAGACATTTCCAGCTCTCTGACGTTAATAAATTTATTTTCAGAGATATAAAATATTTTTTGTCGTGAAAAATGCAGTTTTATTCGGAGAAGTACGAAAATGCCTAAAAACGATCGTATTCGTTGAAAGTGAACGTTTTTACACATTTCCAGCTCTCTGACGTTAATAAATTTATTTTCAAAGATATAAAATATTTTTTGTCGTGAAAAATGCAGTTTTAGTCCGAGAAGTACGAAAATGTCTAAAAACGCTTGTATTCGTCGAAAGTGATCGTTTTTAGACGTTTCCAGCTTTCTGACCTGAATAAATTGATTTTCAGAGATAAAAAATATTTTTTGTCGTGAAAAATACAGTTTTATTCGGAGAAGTACGAAAATGCCTAAAAACGATCGTATTCGTTGAAAGTGAACGTTTTTACACATTTCCAGCTCTCTGACGTTAATAAATTTATTTTCAAAGATATAAAATATTTTTTGTCGTGAAAAATGCAGTTTTAGTCCGAGAAGTACGAAAATGTCTAAAAACGCTTGTATTCGTCGAAAGTGGTCGTTTTTAGACGTTTCCAGCTTTCTGACCTGAATAAATTGATTTTCAGAGATAAAAAATATTTTTTGTCGTGAAAAATACAGTTTTATTCCGAGAAGTACAAAAATGCCTAAAAACGCTCGTATTCGTTGAAAGTGAACGTTTTTAGACATTTCCAGCTCTCTGACGTTAATAAATTTATTTTCAGAGATATAAAATATTTTTTATCGTGAAAAATGCAGTTTTATTCGGAGAAGTACGAAAATGCCTATAAACGATCGTATTCGTTGAAATGAACGTTTTTAGACATTTCCAGCTCTCTGACGTTAATAAATTTATTTTCAAAGATATAAAATATTTTTTGTCGTGAAAAATGCAGTTTTATTCGGAGAAGTACGAAAATGCCTAAAAACGATCGTATTCGTTGAAAGTGAACGTTTTTAGACATTTCCAGCTCTCTGACGTTAATAAATTTATTTTCAAAGATATAAAATATTTTTTGTCGTGAAAAATGCAGTTTTAGTCCGAGAAGTACGAAAATGTCTAAAAACGCTTGTATTCGTCGAAAGTGGTCGTTTTTAGACGTTTCCAGCTTTCTGACCTGAATAAATTGATTTTCAGAGATAAAAAATATTTTTTGTCGTGAAAAATACAGTTTTATTCCGAGAAGTACAAAAATGCCTAAAAACGCTCGTATTCGTTGAAAGTGAACGTTTTTAGACATTTCCAGCTCTCTGACGTTAATAAATTTATTTTCAAAGATATAAAATATTTTTTGTCGTGAAAAATGCAGTTTTAGTCCGAGAAGTACGAAAATGTCTAAAAACGCTTGTATTCGTCGAAAGTGGTCGTTTTTAGACGTTTCCAGCTTTCTGACCTGAATAAATTGATTTTCAGAGATAAAAAATATTTTTTGTCGTGAAAAATACAGTTTTATTCCGAGAAGTACAAAAATGCCTAAAAACGCTCGTATTCGTTGAAAGTGAACGTTTTTAGACATTTCCAGCTCTCTGACGTTAATAAATTTATTTTCAGAGATATAAAATATTTTTTGTCGTGAAAAATGCAGTTTTATTCGGAGAAGTACGAAAATGCCTAAAAACGATCGTATTCGTTGAAATGAACGTTTTTAGACATTTCCAGCTCTCTGACGTTAATAAATTTATTTTCAAAGATATAAAATATTTTTTGTCGTGAAAAATGCAGTTTTAGTCCGAGAAGTACGAAAATGTCTAAAAACGCTTGTATTCGTCGAAAGTGGTCGTTTTTAGACGTTTCCAGCTTTCTGACCTGAATAAATTGATTTTCAGAGATAAAAAATATTTTTTGTCGTGAAAAATACAGTTTTATTCCGAGAAGTACAAAAATGCCTAAAAACGCTCGTATTCGTTGAAAGTGAACGTTTTTAGACATTTCCAGCTCTCTGACGTTAATAAATTTATTTTCAAAGATATAAAATATTTTTTGTCGTGAAAAATGCAGTTTTAGTCCGAGAAGTACGAAAATGTCTAAAAACGCTTGTATTCGTCGAAAGTGGTCGTTTTTAGACGTTTCCAGCTTTCTGACCTGAATAAATTGATTTTCAGAGATAAAAAATATTTTTTGTCGTGAAAAATACAGTTTTATTCCGAGAAGTACAAAAATGCCTAAAAACGCTCGTATTCGTTGAAAGTGAACGTTTTTAGACATTTCCAGCTCTCTGACGTTAATAAATTTATTTTCAAAGATATAAAATATTTTTTGTCGTGAAAAATGCAGTTTTAGTCCGAGAAGTACGAAAATGTCTAAAAACGCTTGTATTCGTCGAAAGTGGTCGTTTTTAGACGTTTCCAGCTTTCTGACCTGAATAAATTGATTTTCAGAGATAAAAAATATTTTTTGTCGTGAAAAATACAGTTTTATTCCGAGAAGTACAAAAATGCCTAAAAACGCTCGTATTCGTTGAAAGTGAACGTTTTTAGACATTTCCAGCTCTCTGACGTTAATAAATTTATTTTCAGAGATATAAAATATTTTTTGTCGTGAAAAATGCAGTTTTATTCGGAGAAGTACGAAAATGCCTATAAACGATCGTATTCGTTGAAATGAACGTTTTTAGACATTTCCAGCTCTCTGACGTTAATAAATTTATTTTCAAAGATATAAAATATTTTTTGTCGTGAAAAATGCAGTTTTAGTCCGAGAAGTACGAAAATGTCTAAAAACGCTTGTATTCGTCGAAAGTGGTCGTTTTTAGACGTTTCCAGCTTTCTGACCTGAATAAATTGATTTTCGGAGATAAAAAATATTTTTTGTCGTGAAAAATACAGTTTTATTCCGAGAAGTACAAAAATGCCTAAAAACGCTCGTATTCGTTGA
This sequence comes from Leptodirus hochenwartii, assembly GCA_947310635.1. Classification (NCBI taxonomy): domain Eukaryota; kingdom Metazoa; phylum Arthropoda; class Insecta; order Coleoptera; family Leiodidae; genus Leptodirus; species Leptodirus hochenwartii. The sequence continues at coordinate 23,498,404 of OX371177.1, forward strand.
AAGTGAACGTTTTTAGACATTTCCAGCTCTCTGACGTTAATAAATTTATTTTCAAAGATATAAAATATTTTTTGTCGTGAAAAATGCAGTTTTAGTCCGAGAAGTACGAAAATGTCTAAAAACGCTTGTATTCGTCGAAAGTGGTCGTTTTTAGACGTTTCCAGCTTTCTGACCTGAATAAATTGATTTTCAGAGATAAAAAATATTTTTTGTCGTGAAAAATACAGTTTTATTCCGAGAAGTACAAAAATGCCTAAAAACGCTCGTATTCGTTGAAAGTGAACGTTTTTAGACATTTCCAGCTCTCTGACGTTAATAAATTTATTTTCAGAGATATAAAATATTTTTTGTCGTGAAAAATGCAGTTTTATTCGGAGAAGTACGAAAATGCCTAAAAACGATCGTATTCGTTGAAATGAACGTTTTTAGACATTTCCAGCTCTCTGACGTTAATAAATTTATTTTCAAAGATATAAAATATTTTTTGTCGTGAAAAATGCAGTTTTAGTCCGAGAAGTACGAAAATGTCTAAAAACGCTTGTATTCGTCGAAAGTGGTCGTTTTTAGACGTTTCCAGCTTTCTGACCTGAATAAATTGATTTTCAGAGATAAAAAATATTTTTTGTCGTGAAAAATACAGTTTTATTCCGAGAAGTACAAAAATGCCTAAAAACGCTCGTATTCGTTGAAAGTGAACGTTTTTAGACATTTCCAGCTCTCTGACGTTAATAAATTTATTTTCAAAGATATAAAATATTTTTTGTCGTGAAAAATGCAGTTTTAGTCCGAGAAGTACGAAAATGTCTAAAAACGCTTGTATTCGTCGAAAGTGGTCGTTTTTAGACGTTTCCAGCTTTCTGACCTGAATAAATTGATTTTCAGAGATAAAAAATATTTTTTGTCGTGAAAAATACAGTTTTATTCCGAGAAGTACAAAAATGCCTAAAAACGCTCGTATTCGTTGAAAGTGACCGTTTTTAGACATTTCCAGCTCTCTGACGTTAATAAATTTATTTTCAAAGATATAAAATATTTTTTGTCGTGAAAAATGCAGTTTTAGTCCGAGAAGTACGAAAATGTCTAAAAACGCTTGTATTCGTCGAAAGTGGTCGTTTTTAGACGTTTCCAGCTTTCTGACCTGAATAAATTGATTTTCAGAGATAAAAAATATTTTTTGTCGTGAAAAATACAGTTTTATTCCGAGAAGTACAAAAATGCCTAAAAACGCTCGTATTCGTTGAAAGTGAACGTTTTTAGACATTTCCAGCTCTCTGACGTTAATAAATTTATTTTCAGAGATATAAAATATTTTTTGTCGTGAAAAATGCAGTTTTATTCGGAGAAGTACGAAAATGCCTAAAAACGATCGTATTCGTTGAAATGAACGTTTTTAGACATTTCCAGCTCTCTGACGTTAATAAATTTATTTTCAAAGATATAAAATATTTTTTGTCGTGAAAAATGCAGTTTTAGTCCGAGAAGTACGAAAATGTCTAAAAACGCTTGTATTCGTCGAAAGTGGTCGTTTTTAGACGTTTCCAGCTTTCTGACCTGAATAAATTGATTTTCAGAGATAAAAAATATTTTTTGTCGTGAAAAATACAGTTTTATTCCGAGAAGTACAAAAATGCCTAAAAACGCTCGTATTCGTTGAAAGTGAACGTTTTTAGACATTTCCAGCTCTCTGACGTTAATAAATTTATTTTCAAAGATATAAAATATTTTTTGTCGTGAAAAATGCAGTTTTAGTCCGAGAAGTACGAAAATGTCTAAAAACGCTTGTATTCGTCGAAAGTGGTCGTTTTTAGACGTTTCCAGCTTTCTGACCTGAATAAATTGATTTTCAGAGATAAAAAATATTTTTTGTCGTGAAAAATACAGTTTTATTCCGAGAAGTACAAAAATGCCTAAAAACGCTCGTATTCGTTGAAAGTGAACGTTTTTAGACATTTCCAGCTCTCTGACGTTAATAAATTTATTTTCAAAGATATAAAATATTTTTTGTCGTGAAAAATGCAGTTTTAGTCCGAGAAGTACGAAAATGTCTAAAAACGCTTGTATTCGTCGAAAGTGGTCGTTTTTAGACGTTTCCAGCTTTCTGACCTGAATAAATTGATTTTCAGAGATAAAAAATATTTTTTGTCGTGAAAAATACAGTTTTATTCCGAGAAGTACAAAAATGCCTAAAAACGCTCGTATTCGTTGAAAGTGAACGTTTTTAGACATTTCCAGCTCTCTGACGTTAATAAATTTATTTTCAGAGATATAAAATATTTTTTGTCGTGAAAAATGCAGTTTTATTCGGAGAAGTACGAAAATGCCTATAAACGATCGTATTCGTTGAAATGAACGTTTTTAGACATTTCCAGCTCTCTGACGTTAATAAATTTATTTTCAAAGATATAAAATATTTTTTGTCGTGAAAAATGCAGTTTTAGTCCGAGAAGTACGAAAATGTCTAAAAACGCTTGTATTCGTCGAAAGTGGTCGTTTTTAGACGTTTCCAGCTTTCTGACCTGAATAAATTGATTTTCGGAGATAAAAAATATTTTTTGTCGTGAAAAATACAGTTTTATTCCGAGAAGTACAAAAATGCCTAAAAACGCTCGTATTCGTTGAAAGTGAACGTTTTTAGACATTTCCAGCTCTCTGACGTTAATAAATTTATTTTCAAAGATATAAAATATTTTTTGTCGTGAAAAATGCAGTTTTAGTCCGAGAAGTACGAAAATGTCTAAAAACGCTTGTATTCGTCGAAAGTGGTCGTTTTTAGACGTTTCCAGCTTTCTGACCTGAATAAATTGATTTTCAGAGATAAAAAATATTTTTTGTCGTGAAAAATACAGTTTTATTCCGAGAAGTACAAAAATGCCTAAAAACGCTCGTATTCGTTGAAAGTGAACGTTTTTAGACATTTCCAGCTCTCTGACGTTAATAAATTTATTTTCAGAGATATAAAATATTTTTTGTCGTGAAAAATGCAGTTTTATTCGGAGAAGTACGAAAATGCCTAAAAACGATCGTATTCGTTGAAATGAACGTTTTTAGACATTTCCAGCTCTCTGACGTTAATAAATTTATTTTCAAAGATATAAAATATTTTTTGTCGTGAAAAATGCAGTTTTAGTCCGAGAAGTACGAAAATGTCTAAAAACGCTTGTATTCGTCGAAAGTGGTCGTTTTTAGACGTTTCCAGCTTTCTGACCTGAATAAATTGATTTTCAGAGATAAAAAATATTTTTTGTCGTGAAAAATACAGTTTTATTCCGAGAAGTACAAAAATGCCTAAAAACGCTCGTATTCGTTGAAAGTGAACGTTTTTAGACATTTCCAGCTCTCTGACGTTAATAAATTTATTTTCAAAGATATAAAATATTTTTTGTCGTGAAAAATGCAGTTTTAGTCCGAGAAGTACGAAAATGTCTAAAAACGCTTGTATTCGTCGAAAGTGGTCGTTTTTAGACGTTTCCAGCTTTCTGACCTGAATAAATTGATTTTCAGAGATAAAAAATATTTTTTGTCGTGAAAAATACAGTTTTATTCCGAGAAGTACAAAAATGCCTAAAAACGCTCGTATTCGTTGAAAGTGACCGTTTTTAGACATTTCCAGCTCTCTGACGTTAATAAATTTATTTTCAAAGATATAAAATATTTTTTGTCGTGAAAAATGCAGTTTTAGTCCGAGAAGTACGAAAATGTCTAAAAACGCTTGTATTCGTCGAAAGTGGTCGTTTTTAGACGTTTCCAGCTTTCTGACCTGAATAAATTGATTTTCAGAGATAAAAAATATTTTTTGTCGTGAAAAATACAGTTTTATTCCGAGAAGTACAAAAATGCCTAAAAACGCTCGTATTCGTTGAAAGTGAACGTTTTTAGACATTTCCAGCTCTCTGACGTTAATAAATTTATTTTCAGAGATATAAAATATTTTTTGTCGTGAAAAATGCAGTTTTATTCGGAGAAGTACGAAAATGCCTATAAACGATCGTATTCGTTGAAATGAACGTTTTTAGACATTTCCAGCTCTCTGACGTTAATAAATTTATTTTCAAAGATATAAAATATTTTTTGTCGTGAAAAATGCAGTTTTAGTCCGAGAAGTACGAAAATGTCTAAAAACGCTTGTATTCGTCGAAAGTGGTCGTTTTTAGACGTTTCCAGCTTTCTGACCTGAATAAATTGATTTTCGGAGATAAAAAATATTTTTTGTCGTGAAAAATACAGTTTTATTCCGAGAAGTACAAAAATGCCTAAAAACGCTCGTATTCGTTGAAAGTGAACGTTTTTAGACATTTCCAGCTCTCTGACGTTAATAAATTTATTTTCAAAGATATAAAATATTTTTTGTCGTGAAAAATGCAGTTTTAGTCCGAGAAGTACGAAAATGTCTAAAAACGCTTGTATTCGTCGAAAGTGGTCGTTTTTAGACGTTTCCAGCTTTCTGACCTGAATAAATTGATTTTCAGAGATAAAAAATATTTTTTGTCGTGAAAAATACAGTTTTATTCCGAGAAGTACAAAAATGCCTAAAAATGCTCGTATTCGTTGAAAGTGAACGTTTTTAGACATTTCCAGCTCTCTGACGTTAATAAATTTATTTTCAGAGATATAAAATATTTTTTGTCGTGAAAAATGCAGTTTTATTCGGAGAAGTACGAAAATGCCTAAAAACGATCGTATTCGTTGAAAGTGAACGTTTTTAGACATTTCCAGCTCTCTGACGTTAATAAATTTATTTTCAAAGACATAAAATATTTTTTGTCGTGAAAAATGCAGTTTTAGTCCGAGAAGTACGAAAATGTCTAAAAACGCTTGTATTCGTCGAAAGTGGTCCTTTTTAGACGTTTCCAGCTTTCTGACCTGAATAAATTGATTTTCAGAGATAAAAAATATTTTTTGTCGTGAAAAATACAGTTTTATTCCGAGAAGTACAAAAATGCCTAAAAACGCTCGTATTCGTTGAAAGTGAACGTTTTTAGACATTTCCAGCTCTCTGACGTTAATAAGTTTATTTTCAAAGATATAAAATATTTTTTGTCGTGAAAAATGCAGTTTTAGTCCGAGAAGTACGAAAATGTCTAAAAACGCTTGTATTCGTCGAAAGTGGTCGTTTTTAGACGTTTCCAGCTTTCTGACCTGAATAAATTGATTTTCAGAGATAAAAAATATTTTTTGTCGTGAAAAATACAGTTTTATTCCGAGAAGTACAAAAATGCCTAAAAACGCTCGTATTCGTTGAAAGTGAACGTTTTTAGACATTTCCAGCTCTCTGACGTTAATAAATTTATTTTCAGAGATATAAAATATTTTTTGTCGTGAAAAATGCAATTTCATTCGGAGAAGTACGAAAATGCCTAAAAACGATCGTATTCGTTGAAAGTGAACGTTTTTAGACGTTTCCAGCTTTCTGACCTCAATAAATTGATTTTCAGAGATAAAAAATATTTTTTGTCGTGAAAAATACAGTTTTATTCCAAGAAGTACAAAAATGCCTAAAAACGCTCGTATTCGTTGAAAGTGAACGTTTTTAGACATTTCCAGCTCTCTGACGTTAATAAATTTATTTTCAAAGATATAAAATATTTTTTGTCGTGAAAAATGCAGTTTTAGTCCGAGAAGTACGAAAATGTCTAAAAACGCTTGTATTCGTTGAAAGTGAACGTTTTTAGACATTTCCAGCTCTCTGACGTTAATAAATTTATTTTCAGAGATATAAAATATTTTTTGTCGTGAAAAATGCAGTTTTAGTCCGAGAAGTACGAAAATGTCTAAAAACGCTTGTATTCGTCGAAAGTGGTCGTTTTTAGACGTTTCCAGCTTTCTGACCTGAATAAATTGATTTTCAGAGATAAAAAATATTTTTTGTCGTGAAAAATACAGTTTTATTCCGAGAAGTACAAAAATGCCTAAAAACGCTCGTATTCGTTGAAAGTGAACGTTTTTAGACATTTCCAGCTCTCTGACGTTAATAAATTTATTTTCAAAGATATAAAATATTTTTTGTCGTGAAAAATGCAGTTTTAGTCCGAGAAGTACGAAAATATCTAAAAACGCTTGTATTCGTCGAAAGTGATCGTTTTTAGACGTTTCCAGCTTTCTGACCTGAATAAATTGATTTTCAGAGATAAAAAATATTTTTTGTCGTGAAAAATACAGTTTTATTCGGAGAAGTACGAAAATGCCTAAAAACGATCGTATTCGTTGAAAGTGAACGTTTTTACACATTTCCAGCTCTCTGACGTTAATGCAGCGACCATATCGGCGTTGAAAGCACCGGTTCCCATCGAACACCGAAGTTAAGCAACGTCGAGCGCGGTTAGTACTTGGATGGGTGACCACTTGGGAAAACCTCGTGTCGCTGTGTTTATCGTGTAGTGCCTCTGGCGGAGCACGTTAACAAATATATCTCTCTGACGTTAATAAATTTATTTTCAGAGATATAAAATATTTTTTTGTCGTGAAAAATGCAGTTTTATTCGGAGAAGTACGAAAATGCCTAAAAACGATCGTATTCGTTGAAAGTGAACGTTTTTAGACATTTCCAGCTCTCTGACGTTAATAAATTTATTTTCAAAGATATAAAATATTTTTTGTCGTGAAAAATGCAGTTTTAGTCCGAGAAGTACGAAAATGTCTAAAAACGCTTGTATTCGTCGAAAGTGGTCGTTTTTAGACGTTTCCAGCTTTCTGACCTGAATAAATTTATTTTCAGAGATATAAAATATTTTTTGTCGTGAAAAATGCAGTTTTATTCGGAGAAGTACGAAAATGCCTAAAAACGATCGTATTCGTTGAAATGAACGTTTTTAGACATTTTCAGCTCTCTGACGTTAATAAATTTATTTTCAAAGATATAAAATATTTTTTGTCGTGAAAAATGCAGTTTTAGTCCGAGAAGTACGAAAATGTCTAAAAACGCTTGTATTCGTCGAAAGTGGTCGTTTTTAGACGTTTCCAGCTTTCTGACCTGAATAAATTGATTTTCAGAGATAAAAAATATTTTTTGTCGTGAAAAATACAGTTTTATTCCGAGAAGTACAAAAATGAATAAAAACGCTCGTATTCGTTGAAAGTGAACGTTTTTAGACATTTCCAGCTCTCTGACGTTAATAAATTTATTTTCAAAGATATAAAATATTTTTTGTCGTGAAAAATGCAGTTTTAGTCCGAGAAGTACGAAAATGTCTAAAAACGCTTGTATTCGTCGAAAGTGGTCGTTTTTAGACGTTTCCAGCTTTCTGACCTGAATAAATTGATTTTCAGAGATAAAAAATATTTTTTGTCGTGAAAAATACAGTTTTATTCCGAGAAGTACAAAAATGCCTAAAAACGCTCGTATTCGTTGAAAGTGAACGTTTTTAGACATTTCCAGCTCTCTGACGTTAATAAATTTATTTTCAGAGATATAAAATATTTTTTGTCGTGAAAAATGCAGTTTTATTCGGAGAAGTACGAAAATGCCTAAAAACGATCGTATTCGTTGAAAGTGAACGTTTTTAGACATTTCCAGCTCTCTGACGTTAATAAATTTATTTTCAAAGATATAAAATATTTTTTGTCGTGAAAAATGCAGTTTTAGTCCGAGAAGTACGAAAATGTCTAAAAACGCTTGTATTCGTCGAAAGTGGTCGTTTTTAGACGTTTCCAGCTTTCTGACCTGAATAAATTGATTTTCAGAGATAAAAAATATTTTTTGTCGTGAAAAATACAGTTTTATTCCGAGAAGTACAAAAATGCCTAAAAACGCTCGTATTCGTTGAAAGTGAACGTTTTTAGACATTTCCAGCTCTCTGACGTTAAAAATTTATTTTCAAAGATATAAAATATTTTTTGTCGTGAAAAATGCAGTTTTAGTCCGAGAAGTACGAAAATGTCTAAAAACGCTTGTATTCGTCGAAAGTGGTCGTTTTTAGACGTTTCCAGCTTTCTGACCTGAATAAATTGATTTTCAGAGATAAAAAATATTTTTTGTCGTGAAAAATACAGTTTTATTCCGAGAAGTACAAAAATGCCTAAAAACGCTCGTATTCGTTGAAAGTGAACGTTTTTAGACATTTCCAGCTCTCTGACGTTAATAAATTTATTTTCAGAGATATAAAATATTTTTTGTCGTGAAAAATGCAGTTTTATTCGGAGAAGTACGAAAATGCCTATAAACGATCGTATTCGTTGAAATGAACGTTTTTAGACATTTCCAGCTCTCTGACGTTAATAAATTTATTTTCAAAGATATAAAATATTTTTTGTCGTGAAAAATGCAGTTTTATTCGGAGAAGTACGAAAATGCCTAAAAACGATCGTATTCGTTGAAAGTGAACGTTTTTAGACATTTCCAGCTCTCTGACGTTAATAAATTTATTTTCAAAGATATAAAATATTTTTTGTCATGAAAAATGCAGTTTTAGTCCGAGAAGTACGAAAATGTCTAAAAACGCTTGTATTCGTCGAAAGTGGTCGTTTTTAGACGTTTCCAGCTTTCTGACCTGAATAAATTGATTTTCAGAGATAAAAAATATTTTTTGTCGTGAAAAATACAGTTTTATTCCGAGAAGTACAAAAATGCCTAAAAACGCTCGTATTCGTTGAAAGTGAACGTTTTTAGACATTTCCAGCTCTCTGACGTTAATAAATTTATTTTCAAAGATATAAAATATTTTTTGTCGTGAAAAATGCAGTTTTAGTCCGAGAAGTACGAAAATGTCTAAAAACGCTTGTATTCGTCGAAAGTGGTCGTTTTTAGACGTTTCCAGCTTTCTGACCTGAATAAATTGATTTTCAGAGATAAAAAATATTTTTTGTCGTGAAAAATACAGTTTTATTCCGAGAAGTACAAAAATGCCTAAAAACGCTCGTATTCGTTGAAAGTGAACGTTTTTAGACATTTCCAGCTCTCTGACGTTAATAAATTTATTTTCAGAGATATAAAATATTTTTTGTCGTGAAAAATGCAGTTTTATTCGGAGAAGTACGAAAATGCCTAAAAACGATCGTATTCGTTGAAATGAACGTTTTTAGACATTTCCAGCTCTCTGACGTTAATAAATTTATTTTCAAAGATATAAAATATTTTTTGTCGTGAAAAATGCAGTTTTAGTCCGAGAAGTACGAAAATGTCTAAAAACGCTTGTATTCGTCGAAAGTGGTCGTTTTTAGACGTTTCCAGCTTTCTGACCTGAATAAATTGATTTTCAGAGATAAAAAATATTTTTTGTCGTGAAAAATACAGTTTTATTTCGAGAAGTACAAAAATGCCTAAAAACGCTCGTATTCGTTGAAAGTGAACGTTTTTAGACATTTCCAGCTCTCTGACGTTAATAAATTTATTTTCAAAGATATAAAATATTTTTTGTCGTGAAAAATGCAGTTTTAGTCCGAGAAGTACGAAAATGTCTAAAAACGCTTGTATTCGTCGAAAGTGGTCGTTTTTAGACGTTTCCAGCTTTCTGACCTGAATAAATTGATTTTCAGAGATAAAAAATATTTTTTGTCGTGAAAAATACAGTTTTATTCCGAGAAGTACAAAAATGCCTAAAAACGCTCGTATTCGTTGAAAGTGAACGTTTTTAGACATTTCCAGCTCTCTGACGTTATTAAATTTATTTTCAGAGATATAAAATATTTTTTGTCGTGAAAAATGCAGTTTTATTCGGAGAAGTACAAAAATGAATAAAAACGCTCGTATTCGTTGAAAGTGAACGTTTTTAGACATTTCCAGCTCTCTGACGTTAATAAATTTATTTTCAAAGATATAAAATATTTTTTGTCGTGAAAAATGCAGTTTTAGTCCGAGAAGTACGAAAATGTCTAAAAACGCTTGTATTCGTCGAAAGTGGTCGTTTTTAGACGTTTCCAGCTTTCTGACCTGAATAAATTGATTTTCAGAGATAAAAAATATTTTTTGTCGTGAAAAATACAGTTTTATTCCGAGAAGTACAAAAATGCCTAAAAACGCTCGTATTCGTTGAAAGTGAACGTTTTTAGACATTTCCAGCTCTCTGACGTTAATAAATTTATTTTCAGAGATATAAAATATTTTTTGTCGTGAAAAATGCAGTTTTATTCGGAGAAGTACGAAAATGCCTAAAAACGATCGTATTCGTTGAAAGTGAACGTTTTTAGACATTTCCAGCTCTCTGACGTTAATAAATTTATTTTCAAAGATATAAAATATTTTTTGTCGTGAAAAATGCAGTTTTAGTCCGAGAAGTACGAAAATGTCTAAAAACGCTTGTATTCGTCGAAAGTGGTCGTTTTTAGACGTTTCCAGCTTTCTGACCTGAATAAATTGATTTTCAGAGATAAAAAATATTTTTTGTCGTGAAAAATACAGTTTTATTCCGAGAAGTACAAAAATGCCTAAAAACGCTCGTATTTGTTGAAAGTGAACGTTTTTAGACATTTCCAGCTCTCTGACGTTAAAAATTTATTTTCAAAGATATAAAATATTTTTTGTCGTGAAAAATGCAGTTTTAGTCCGAGAAGTACGAAAATGTCTAAAAACGCTTGTATTCGTCGAAAGTGGTCGTTTTTAGACGTTTCCAGCTTTCTGACCTGAATAAATTGATTTTCAGAGATAAAAAATATTTTTTGTCGTGAAAAATACAGTTTTATTCCGAGAAGTACAAAAATGCCTAAAAACGCTCGTATTCGTTGAAAGTGAACGTTTTTAGACATTTCCAGCTCTCTGACGTTAATAAATTTATTTTCAGAGATATAAAATATTTTTTGTCGTGAAAAATGCAGTTTTATTCGGAGAAGTACGAAAATGCCTATAAACGATCGTATTCGTTGAAATGAACGTTTTTAGACATTTCCAGCTCTCTGACGTTAATAAATTTATTTTCAAAGATATAAAATATTTTTTGTCGTGAAAAATGCAGTTTTATTCGGAGAAGTACGAAAATGCCTAAAAACGATCGTATTCGTTGAAAGTGAACGTTTTTAGACATTTCCAGCTCTCTGACGTTAATAAATTTATTTTCAAAGATATAAAATATTTTTTGTCATGAAAAATGCAGTTTTAGTCCGAGAAGTACGAAAATGTCTAAAAACGCTTGTATTCGTCGAAAGTGGTCGTTTTTAGACGTTTCCAGCTTTCTGACCTGAATAAATTGATTTTCAGAGATAAAAAATATTTTTTGTCGTGAAAAATACAGTTTTATTCCGAGAAGTACAAAAATGCCTAAAAACGCTCGTATTCGTTGAAAGTGAACGTTTTTAGACATTTCCAGCTCTCTGACGTTAATAAATTTATTTTCAAAGATATAAAATATTTTTTGTCGTGAAAAATGCAGTTTTAGTCCGAGAAGTACGAAAATGTCTAAAAACGCTTGTATTCGTCGAAAGTGGTCGTTTTTAGACGTTTCCAGCTTTCTGACCTGAATAAATTGATTTTCAGAGATAAAAAATATTTTTTGTCGTGAAAAATACAGTTTTATTCCGAGAAGTACAAAAATGCCTAAAAACGCTCGTATTCGTTGAAAGTGAACGTTTTTAGACATTTCCAGCTCTCTGACGTTAATAAATTTATTTTCAGAGATATAAAATATTTTTTGTCGTGAAAAATGCAGTTTTATTCGGAGAAGTACGAAAATGCCTAAAAACGATCGTATTCGTTGAAATGAACGTTTTTAGACATTTCCAGCTCTCTGACGTTAATAAATTTATTTTCAAAGATATAAAATATTTTTTGTCGTGAAAAATGCAGTTTTAGTCCGAGAAGTACGAAAATGTCTAAAAACGCTTGTATTCGTCGAAAGTGGTCGTTTTTAGACGTTTCCAGCTTTCTGACCTGAATAAATTGATTTTCAGAGATAAAAAATATTTTTTGTCGTGAAAAATACAGTTTTATTCCGAGAAGTACAAAAATGCCTAAAAACGCTCGTATTCGTTGAAAGTGAACGTTTTTAGACATTTCCAGCTCTCTGACGTTAATAAATTGATTTTCAGAGATAAAAAATATTTTTTGTCGTGAAAAATACAGTTTTATTCCGAGAAGTACAAAAATGCCTAAAAACGCTCGTATTCGTTGAAAGTGAACGTTTTTAGACATTTCCAGCTCTCTGACGTCAATAAATTTATTTTCAGAGATATAAAATATTTTTTGTCGTGAAAAATGCAGTTTTATTCGGAGAAGTACGAAAATGCCTATAAACGATCGTATTCGTTGAAATGAACGTTTTTAGACATTTCCAGCTCTCTGACGTTAATAAATTTATTTTCAGAGATATAAAATATTTTTTGTCGTGAAAAATGCAGTTTTATTCGGAGAAGTACGAAAATGCCAAAAAACGATCGTATTCGTTGAAAGTGAACGTTTTTAGACATTTCCAGCTCTCTGACGTTAATAAATTTATTTTCAAAGATATAAAATATTTTTTGTCGTGAAAAATGCAGTTTTAGTCCGAGAAGTACGAAAATGTCTAAAAACGCTTGTATTCGTCGAAAGTGGTCGTTTTTAGACGTTTCCAGCTTTCTGACCTGAATAAATTGATTTTCAGAGATAAAAAATATTTTTTGTCGTGAAAAATACAGTTTTATTCCGAGAAGTACAAAAATGCCTAAAAACGCTCGTATTCGTTGAAAGTGAACGTTTTTAGACATTTCCAGCTCTCTGACGTTAATAAATTTATTTTCAGAGATATAAAATATTTTTTGTCGTGAAAAATGCAGTTTTATTCGGAGAAGTCCGAAAATGCCTATAAACGATCGTATTCGTTGAAATGAACGTTTTTAGACATTTCCAGCTCTCTGACGTTAATAAATTTATTTTCAAAGATATAAAATATTTTTTGTCGTGAAAAATGCAGTTTTATTCGGAGAAGTACGAAAATGCCTAAAAACGATCGTATTCGTTGAAAGTGAACGTTTTTAGACATTTCCAGCTCTCTGACGTTAATAAATTTATTTTCAAAGATATAAAATATTTTTTGTCGTGAAAAATGCAGTTTTAGTCCGAGAAGTACGAAAATGTCTAAAAACGCTTGTATTCGTCGAAAGTGGTCGTTTTTAGACGTTTCCAGCTTTCTGACCTGAATAAATTGATTTTCAGAGATAAAAAATATTTTTTGTCGTGAAAAATACAGTTTTATTCCGAGAAGTACAAAAATGCCCAAAAACGCTCGTATTCGTTGAAAGTGAACGTTTTTAGACATTTCCAGCTCTCTGACGTTAATAAATTTATTTTCAGAGATATAAAATATTTTTTGTCGTGAAAAATGCAGTTTTATTCGGAGAAGTACGAAAATGCCTAAAAACGATCGTATTCGTTGAAAGTGAACGTTTTTGACATTTCCAGCTCTCTGACGTTAATAAATTTATTTTCAAAGATATAAAATATTTTTTGTCGTGAAAAATGCAGTTTTAGTCCGAGAAGTACGAAAATGTCTAAAAACGCTTGTATTCGTCGAAAGTGGTCGTTTTTAGACGTTTCCAGCTTTCTGACATGAATAAATTGATTTTCAGAGATAAAAAATATTTTTTGTCGTGAAAAATACAGTTTTATTCCGAGAAGTACAAAAATGCCTAAAAACGCTTGTATTCGTCGAAAGTGGTCGTTTTTAGACGTTTCCAGCTTTCTGACCTGAATAAATTGATTTTCAGAGATAAAAAATATTTTTTGTCGTGAAAAATACAGTTTTATTCCGAGAAGTACAAAAATGCCTAAAAACGCTCGTATTCGTTGAAAGTGAACGTTTTTAGACATTTCCAGCTCTCTGACGTTAATAAATTTATTTTCAGAGATATAAAATATTTTTTGTCGTGAAAAATGCAGTTTTATTCGGAGAAGTACGAAAATGCCTATAAACGATCGTATTCGTTGAAATGAACGTTTTTAGACATTTCCAGCTCTCTGACGTTAATAAATTTATTTTCAAAGATATAAAATATTTTTTGTCGTGAAAAATGCAGTTTTAGTCCGAGAAGTACGAAAATGTCTAAAAACGCTTGTATTCGTCGAAAGTGGTCGTTTTTAGACGTTTCCAGCTTTCTGACATGAATAAATTGATTTTCAGAGATAAAAAATATTTTTTGTCGTGAAAAATACAGTTTTATTCCGAGAAGTACAAAAATGCCTAAAAACGCTTGTATTCGTCGAAAGTGGTCGTTTTTAGACGTTTCCAGCTTTCTGACCTGAATAAATTGATTTTCAGAGATAAAAAATATTTTTTGTCGTGAAAAATACAGTTTTATTCCGAGAAGTACAAAAATGCCTAAAAACGCTCGTATTCGTTGAAAGTGAACGTTTTTAGACATTTCCAGCTCTCTGACGTTAATAAATTTATTTTCAAAGATATAAAATATTTTTTGTCGTGAAAAATGCAGTTTTAGTCCGAGAAGTACGAAAATGTCCAAAAACGCTTGTATTCGTCGAAAGTGGTCGTTTTTAGACGTTTCCAGCTTTCTGACCTGAATAAATTGATTTTCAGAGATAAAAAATATTTTTTGTCGTGAAAAATACAGTTTTATTCCGAGAAGTACAAAAATGCCTAAAAACGCTCGTATTCGTTGAAAGTGAACGTTTTTAGACATTTCAAGCTCTCTGACGTTAATAAATTTATTTTCAGAGATATAAAATATTTTTTGTCGTGAAAAATGCAGTTTTATTCGGAGAAGTAGGAAAATGCCTAAAAACGATCGTATTCGTTGAAATGAACGTTTTTAGACATTTCCAGTTCTCTGACGTTAATAAATTTATTTTCAAAGATATAAAATATTTTTTGTCGTCAAAAATGCAGTTTTAGTCCGAGAAGTACGAAAATGTCTAAAAACGCTTGTATTCGTCGAAAGTGGTCGTTTTTAGATGTTTCCAGCTTTCTGACCTGAATAAATTGATTTTCAGAGATAAAAAATATTTTTTGTCGTGAAAAATACAGTTTTATTCCGAGAAGTACAAAAATGCCTAAAAACGCTCGTATTCGTTGAAAGTGAACGTTTTTAGACATTTCCAGCTCTCTGACGTTAATAAATTTATTTTCAAAGATATAAAATATTTTTTGTCGTGAAAAATGCAGTTTTAGTCCGAGAAGTACGAAAATGTCTAAGAACGCTTGTATTCGTCGAAAGTGGTCGTTTTTAGACGTTTCCAGCTTTCTGACCTGAATACATTGATTTTCAGAGATAAAAAATATTTTTTGTCGTGAAAAATACAGTTTTATTCCGAGAAGTACAAAAATACCTAAAAACGCTCGTATTCGTTGAAAGTGAACGTTTTTAGACATTTCCAGCTCTCTGACGTTAATAAATTTATTTTCAGAGATATAAAATATTTTTTGTCGTGAAAAATGCAGTTTTATTCGGAGAAGTACGAAAATGCCTAAAATCGATCGTATTCGTTGAAAGTGAACGTTTTTAGACATTTCCAGCTCTCTGACGTTAATAAATTTATTTTCAAAGATATAAAATATTTTTTGTCGTGAAAAATGCAGTTTTAGTCCGAGAAGTACGAAAATGTCTAAAAACGCTTGTATTCGTCGAAAGTGGTCGTTTTTAGACATTTCCAGCTTTCTGACCTGAATAAATTGATTTTCAGAGATAAAAAATATTTTTTGTCGTGAAAAATACAGTTTTATTCCGAGAAGTACGAAAATGCCTAAAAACGCTCGTATTCGTTGAAAGTGAACGTTTTTAGAAATTTCCAGCTCTCTGACGTTAATAAATTTATTTTCAGAGATATAAAATATTTTTTGTCGTGAAAAATGCAGTTTTATTCGGAGAAGTACGAAAATGCCTAAAAACGATCGTATTCGTTGAAAGTGAACGTTTTTGACATTTCCAGCTCTCTGACGTTAATAAATTTATTTTCAAAGATATAAAATATTTTTTGTCGTGAAAAATGCAGTTTTAGTCCGAGAAGTACGAAAATGTCTAAAAACGCTTGTATTCGTCGAAAGTGGTCGTTTTTAGACGTTTCCAGCTTTCTGACATGAATAAATTGATTTTCAGAGATAAAAAATATTTTTTGTCGTGAAAAATACAGTTTTATTCCGAGAAGTACAAAAATGCCTAAAAACGCTTGTATTCGTCGAAAGTGGTCGTTTTTAGACGTTTCCAGCTTTCTGACCTGAATAAATTGATTTTCAGAGATAAAAAATATTTTTTGTCGTGAAAAATACAGTTTTATTCCGAGAAGTACAAAAATGCCTAAAAACGCTCGTATTCGTTGAAAGTGAACGTTTTTAGACATTTCCAGCTCTCTGACGTTAATAAATTTATTTTCAGAGATATAAAATATTTTTTGTCGTGAAAAATGCAGTTTTATTCGGAGAAGTACGAAAATGCCTATAAACGATCGTATTCGTTGAAATGAACGTTTTTAGACATTTCCAGCTCTCTGACGTTAATAAATTTATTTTCAAAGATATAAAATATTTTTTGTCGTGAAAAATGCAGTTTTAGTCCGAGAAGTACGAAAATGTCTAAAAACGCTTGTATTCGTCGAAAGTGGTCGTTTTTAGACGTTTCCAGCTTTCTGACATGAATAAATTGATTTTCAGAGATAAAAAATATTTTTTGTCGTGAAAAATACAGTTTTATTCCGAGAAGTACAAAAATGCCTAAAAACGCTTGTATTCGTCGAAAGTGGTCGTTTTTAGACGTTTCCAGCTTTCTGACCTGAATAAATTGATTTTCAGAGATAAAAAATATTTTTTGTCGTGAAAAATACAGTTTTATTCCGAGAAGTACAAAAATGCCTAAAAACGCTCGTATTCGTTGAAAGTGAACGTTTTTAGACATTTCCAGCTCTCTGACGTTAATAAATTTATTTTCAAAGATATAAAATATTTTTTGTCGTGAAAAATGCAGTTTTAGTCCGAGAAGTACGAAAATGTCCAAAAACGCTTGTATTCGTCGAAAGTGGTCGTTTTTAGACGTTTCCAGCTTTCTGACCTGAATAAATTGATTTTCAGAGATAAAAAATATTTTTTGTCGTGAAAAATACAGTTTTATTCCGAGAAGTACAAAAATGCCTAAAAACGCTCGTATTCGTTGAAAGTGAACGTTTTTAGACATTTCAAGCTCTCTGACGTTAATAAATTTATTTTCAGAGATATAAAATATTTTTTGTCGTGAAAAATGCAGTTTTATTCGGAGAAGTAGGAAAATGCCTAAAAACGATCGTATTCGTTGAAATGAACGTTTTTAGACATTTCCAGTTCTCTGACGTTAATAAATTTATTTTCAAAGATATAAAATATTTTTTGTCGTCAAAAATGCAGTTTTAGTCCGAGAAGTACGAAAATGTCTAAAAACGCTTGTATTCGTCGAAAGTGGTCGTTTTTAGATGTTTCCAGCTTTCTGACCTGAATAAATTGATTTTCAGAGATAAAAAATATTTTTTGTCGTGAAAAATACAGTTTTATTCCGAGAAGTACAAAAATGCCTAAAAACGCTCGTATTCGTTGAAAGTGAACGTTTTTAGACATTTCCAGCTCTCTGACGTTAATAAATTTATTTTCAAAGATATAAAATATTTTTTGTCGTGAAAAATGCAGTTTTAGTCCGAGAAGTACGAAAATGTCTAAGAACGCTTGTATTCGTCGAAAGTGGTCGTTTTTAGACGTTTCCAGCTTTCTGACCTGAATACATTGATTTTCAGAGATAAAAAATATTTTTTGTCGTGAAAAATACAGTTTTATTCCGAGAAGTACAAAAATACCTAAAAACGCTCGTATTCGTTGAAAGTGAACGTTTTTAGACATTTCCAGCTCTCTGACGTTAATAAATTTATTTTCAGAGATATAAAATATTTTTTGTCGTGAAAAATGCAGTTTTATTCGGAGAAGTACGAAAATGCCTAAAATCGATCGTATTCGTTGAAAGTGAACGTTTTTAGACATTTCCAGCTCTCTGACGTTAATAAATTTATTTTCAAAGATATAAAATATTTTTTGTCGTGAAAAATGCAGTTTTAGTCCGAGAAGTACGAAAATGTCTAAAAACGCTTGTATTCGTCGAAAGTGGTCGTTTTTAGACATTTCCAGCTTTCTGACCTGAATAAATTGATTTTCAGAGATAAAAAATATTTTTTGTCGTGAAAAATACAGTTTTATTCCGAGAAGTACGAAAATGCCTAAAAACGCTCGTATTCGTTGAAAGTGAACGTTTTTAGAAATTTCCAGCTCTCTGACGTTAATAAATTTATTTTCAGAGATATAAAATATTTTTTGTCGTGAAAAATGCAGTTTTATTCGGAGAAGTACGAAAATGCCTAAAAACGATCGTATTCGTTGAAAGTGAACGTTTTTAGACATTTCCAGCTCTCTGACGTTAATAAATTTATTTTCAAAGATATAAAATATTTTTTGTCGTGAAAAATGCAGTTTTAGTCCGAGAAGTACGAAAATGTCTAAAAACGCTTGTATTCGTCGAAAGTGGTCGTTTTTAGACGTTTCCAGCTTTCTGACCTGAATAAATTGATTTTCAGAGATAAAAAATATTTTTTATCTCTGAAAAATACAGTTTTATTCCGAGAAGTACAAAAATGCCTAAAAACGCTCGTATTCGTTGAAAGTGAACGTTTTTAGACATTTCCAGCTCTCTGACGTTAATAAATTTATTTTCAGAGATATAAAAATTTTTTTGTCGTGAAAAATGCAGTTTTATTCGGAGAAGTACGAAAATGCCTAAAAACGATCGTATTCGTTGAAATGAACGTTTTTAGACATTTCCAGCTCTCTGACGTTAATAAATTTATTTTCAAAGATATAAAATATTTTTTGTCGTGAAAAATGCAGTTTTAGTCCGAGAAGTACGAAAATGTCTAAAAACGCTTGTATTCGTCGAAAGTGGTCGTTTTTAGACGTTTCTAGCTTTCTGACCTGAATAAATTGATTTTCAGAGATAAAAAATATTTTTTGTCGTGAAAAATACAGTTTTATTCCGAGAAGTACAAAAATGCCTAAAAACGCTCGTATTCGTTGAAAGTGAACATTTTTAGACATTTCCAGCTCTCTGACGTTAATAAATTTATTTTCAAAGATATAAAATATTTTTTGTCGTGAAAAATGCAGTTTTAGTCCGAGAAGTACGAAAATGTCTAAAAACGCTTGTATTCGTCGAAAGTGGTCGTTTTTAGACGTTTCCAGCTTTCTGACCTGAATAAATTGATTTTCAGAGATAAAAAATATTTTTTGTCGTGAAAAATACAGTTTTATTCCGAGAAGTACAAAAATGCCTAAAAACGCTCGTATTCGTTGAAAGTGAACGTTTTTAGACATTTCCAGCTCTCTGACGTTAATAAATTTATTTTCAGAGATATAAAATATTTTTTGTCGTGAAAAATGCAGTTTTATTCGGAGAAGTACGAAAATGCCTAAAATCGATCGTATTCGTTGAAAGTGAACGTTTTTAGACATTTCCAGCTCTCTGACGTTAATAAATTTATTTTCAAAGATATAAAATATTTTTTGTCGTGAAAAATGCAGTTTTAGTCCGAGAAGTACGAAAATGTCTAAAAACGCTTGTATTCGTCGAAAGTGGTCGTTTTAAGACGTTTCCAGCTTTCTGACCTGAATAAATTGATTTTCAGAGATAAAAAATATTTTTTGTCGTGAAAAATACAGTTTTATTCCGAGAAGTACAAAAATGCCTAAAAACGCTCGTATTCGTTGAAAGTGAACGTTTTTATTCATTTCCAGCTCTCTGACGTTAATAAATTTATTTTCAAAGATATAAAATATTTTTTGTCGTGAAAAATGCAGTTTTATTCGGAGAAGTACGAAAATGCCTAAAAACGATCGTATTCGTTGAAAGTGAACGTTTTTAGACGTTTTCAGCTTTCTGACCTGAATAAATTGATTTTCAGAGATAAAAAATATTTTTTGTCGTGAAAAATATAGTTTTATTCCGAGAAGTACAAAAATGCCTAAAAACGCTCGTATTCGTTGAAAGTGAACGTTTTTAGACATTTCCAGCTCTCTGACGTTAATAAATTTATTTTCAAAGATATAAAATATTTTTTGTCGTGAAAAATGCAGTTTTAGTCCGAGAAGTACGAAAATGTCTAAAAACGCTTGTATTCGTCGAAAGTGGTCGTTTTTAGACGTTTCCAGCTTTCTGACCTGAATAAATTGATTTTCAGAGATAAAAAATATTTTTTGTCGTGAAAAATACAGTTTTATTCCGAGAAGTACAAAAATGCCTAAAAACGCTCGTATTCGTTGAAAGTGAACGTTTTTAGACATTCCCAGCTCTCTGACGTTAATAAATTTAATTTCAGAGATATAAAATATTTTTTGTCGTGAAAAATGCAGTTTTATTCGGAGAAGTACGAAAATGCCTTAAAACGATCGTATTCGTTGAAAGTGAACGTTTTTAGACGTTTCCAGCTTTCTGACCTGAATAAATTGATTTTCAGAGATAAAAAATATTTTTTGTCGTGAAAAATACAGTTTTATTCCGAGAAGTACAAAAATGCCTAAAAACGCTCGTATTCGTTGAAAGTGAACGTTTTTAGACATTTCCAGCTCTCTGACGTTAATAAATTTATTTTCAGAGATATAAAATATTTTTTGTCGTGAAAAATGCAGTTTCATTCGGAGAAGTACGAAAATGCCTAAAAACGATCGTATTCGTTGAAAGTGAACGTTTTTAGACTTTTCCAGCTTTCTGACCTGAATAAATTGATTTTCAGAGATAAAAAATATTTTTTGTCGTGAAAAATACAGTTTTATTCCGAGAAGTACAAAATTGCCTAAAAACGCTCGTATTCGTTGAAAGTGAACGTTTTTAGACATTTCCAGCTCTCTGACGTTAATAAATTTATTTTCAAAGATATAAAATATTTTTTGTCGTGAAAAATGCAGTTTTAGTCCGAGAAGTACGAAAATATCTAAAAACGCTTGTATTCGTCGAAAGTGGTCGTTTTTAGACGTTTCCAGCTTTCTGACCTGAATAAATTGATTTTCAGAGATAAAAAATATTTTTTGTCGTGAAAAATACAGTTTTATTCCGAGAAGTACAAAAATGCCTAAAAACGCTCGTATTCGTTGAAAGTGAACGTTTTTAGACATTTCCAGCTCTCTGACGTTAATAAATTTATTTTCAGAGATATAAAATATTTTTTGTCGTGAAAAATGCAGTTTTAGTCCGAGAAGTACGAAAATGTCTAAAAACGCTTGTATTCGTCGAAAGTGGTCGTTTTTAGACGTTTCCAGCTTTCTGACCTGAATAAATTGATTTTCAGAGATAAAAAATATTTTTTGTCGTGAAAAATACAGTTTTATTCCGAGAAGTACAAAAATGCCTAAAAACGCTCGTATTCGTTGAAAGTGAACCTTTTTAGACATTCTCTGACGCTTAGACGCTCTCTGACGTTAATAAATTTATTTTCAGAGATATAAAATATTTTTTGTCGTGAAAAATGCAGTTTTATTCGGAGAAGTACGAAAATGCCTAAAATCGATCGTATTCGTTGAAAGTGAACGTTTTTAGACATTTCCAGCTCTCTGACGTTAATAAATTTATTTTCAAAGATATAAAATATTTTTTGTTGTGAAAAATGCAGTTTTAGTCCGAGAAGTACGAAAATGTCTAAAAACGCTTGTATTCGTCGAAAGTGGTCGTTTTTAGACGTTTCCAGCTTTCTGACCTGAATAAATTGATTTTCAGAGATAAAAAATATTTTTTGTCGTGAAAAATACAGTTTTATTCCGAGAAGTACAAAAATGCCTAAAAACGCTCGTATTCGTTGAAAGTGAACGTTTTTAGACATTTCCAGCTCTCTGACGTTAATAAATTTATTTTCAAAGATATAAAATATTTTTTGTCGTGAAAAATGCAGTTTTAGTCCGAGAAGTACGAAAATGTCTAAAAACGCTCGTATTCGTTGAAAGTGAACGTTTTTAGACGTTTCCAGCTTTCTGACCTGAATAAATTGATTTTCAGAGATAAAAAATATTTTTTGTCGTGAAAAATATAGTTTTATTCCGAGAAGTACAAAAATGCCTAAAAACGCTCGTATTCGTTGAAAGTGAACGTTTTTAGACATTTCCAGCTCTCTGACGTTAATAAATTTATTTTCAAAGATATAAAATATTTTTTGTCGTGAAAAATGCAGTTTTAGTCCGAGAAGTACGAAAATGTCTAAAAACGCTTGTATTCGTCGAAAGTGGTCGTTTTTAGACGTTTCCAGCTTTCTGACCTGAATAAATTGATTTTCAGAGATAAAAAATATTTTTTGTCGTGAAAAATACAGTTTTATTCCGAGAAGTACAAAAATGCCTAAAAACGCTCGTATTCGTTGAAAGTGAACGTTTTTAGACATTTCCAGCTCTCTGACGTTAATAAAATTATTTTCAGAGATATAAAATATTTTTTTGTCGTGAAAAATGCAGTTTTATTCGGAGAAGTACGAAAATGCCTAAAAACGATCGTATTCGTTGAAAGTGAACGTTTTTAGACATTTCCAGTTCTCTGACGTTAATAAATTTATTTTCAAAGATATAAAATATTTTTTGTCGTGAAAAATGCAGTTTTAGTCCGAGAAGTACGAAAATGTCTAAAAACGCTTGTATTCGTCGAAAGTGGTCGTTTTTATACGTTTCCAGCTTTCTGACCTGAATAAATTGATTTTCAGAGATAAAAAATATTTTTTGTCGTGAAAAATACAGTTTTATTCCGAGAAGTACAAAAATGCCTAAAAACGCTCGTATTCGTTGAAAGTGAACGTTTTTAGACATTTCCAGCTCTCTGACGTTAATAAATTTATTTTCAAAGATATAAAATATTTTTTGTCGTGAAAAATGCAGTTTTAGTCCGAGAAGTACGAAAATGTCTAAAAACGCTTGTATTCGTCGAAAGTGGTCGTTTTTAGACGTTTCCAGCTTTCTGACCTGAATAAATTGATTTTCAGAGATAAAAAATATTTTTTGTCGTGAAAAATACAGTTTTATTCCGAGAAGTACAAAAATGCCTAAAAACGCTCGTATTCGTTGAAAGTGAACGTTTTTAGACATTTCCAACTCTCTGACGTTAATAAATTTATTTTCAAAGATATAAAATATTTTTTGTCGTGAAAAATGCAGTTTTAGTCCGAGAAGTACGAAAATGTCTAAAAACGCTCGTATTCGTTGAAAGTGAACGTTTTTAGACGTTTCCAGCTTTCTGACCTGAATAAATTGATTTTCAGAGATAAAAAATATTTTTTGTCGTGAAAAATATAGTTTTATTCCGAGAAGTACAAAAATGCCTAAAAAAGCTCGTATTCGTTGAAAGTGAACGTTTTTAGACATTTCCAGCTCTCTGACGTTAATAAATTTATTTTCAAAGATATAAAATATTTTTTGTCGTGAAAAATGCAGTTTTAGTCCGAGAAGTACGAAAATGTCTAAAAACGCTTGTATTCGTCGAAAGTGGTCGTTTTTAGACGTTTCCAGCTTTCTGACCTGAATAAATTGATTTTCAGAGATAAAAAATATTTTTTGACGTGAAAAATACAGTTTTATTCCGAGAAGTACAAAAATGCCTAAAAACGCTCGTATTCGTTGAAAGTGAACGTTTTTAGACATTTCCAGCTCTCTGACGTTAATAAATTTATATTCAAAGATATAAAATATTTTTTGTCGTGAAAAATGCAGTTTTAGTCCGAGAAGTACGAAAATGTCTAAAAACGCTTGTATTCGTCGAAAGTGGTCGTTTTTAGACGTTTCCAGCTTTCTGACCTGAATAAATTGATTTTCAGAGATAAAAAATATTTTTTGTCGTGAAAAATACAGTTTTATTCCGAGAAGTACAAAAATGCCTAAAAACGCTCGTATTCGTTGAAAGTGAACGTTTTTAGACATTTCCAGCTCTCTGACGTTAATAAAATTATTTTCAGAGATATAAAATATTTTTTTGTCGTGAAAAATGCAGTTTTATTCGGAGAAGTACGAAAATGCCTAAAAACGATCGTATTCGTTGAAAGTGAACGTTTTTAGACATTTCCAGTTCTCTGACGTTAATAAATTTATTTTCAAAGATATAAAATATTTTTTGTCGTGAAAAATGCAGTTTTAGTCCGAGAAGTACGAAAATGTCTAAAAACGCTTGTATTCGTCGAAAGTGGTCGTTTTTATACGTTTCCAGCTTTCTGACCTGAATAAATTGATTTTCAGAGATAAAAAATATTTTTTGTCGTGAAAAATACAGTTTTATTCCGAGAAGTACAAAAATGCCTAAAAACGCTCGTATTCGTTGAAAGTGAACGTTTTTAGACATTTCCAGCTCTCTGACGTTAATAAATTTATTTTCAAAGATATAAAATATTTTTTGTCGTGAAAAATGCAGTTTTAGTCCGAGAAGTACGAAAATGTCTAAAAACGCTTGTATTCGTCGAAAGTGGTCGTTTTTAGACGTTTCCAGCTTTCTGACCTGAATAAATTGATTTTCAGAGATAAAAAATATTTTTTGTCGTGAAAAATACAGTTTTATTCCGAGAAGTACAAAAATGCCTAAAAACGCTCGTATTCGTTGAAAGTGAACGTTTTTAGACATTTCCAGCTCTCTGACGTTAATAAATTTATTTTCAGAGATATAAAATATTTTTTGTCGTGAAAAATGCAGTTTTATTCGGAGAAGTACGAAAATGCCTATAAACGATCGTATTCGTTGAAATGAACGTTTTTAGACATTTCCAGCTCTCTGACGTTAATAAATTTATTTTCAAAGATATAAAATATTTTTTGTCGTGAAAAATGCAGTTTTATTCGGAGAAGTACGAAAATGCCTAAAAACGATCGTATTCGTTGAAAGTGAACGTTTTTAGACATTTCCAGCTCTCTGACGTTAATAAATTTATTTTCAAAGATATAAAATATTTTTTGTCGTGAAAAATGCAGTTTTAGTCCGAGAAGTACGAAAATGTCTAAAAACGCTTGTATTCGTCGAAAGTGGTCGTTTTTAGACGTTTCCAGCTTTCTGACCTGAATAAATTGATTTTCAGAGATAAAAAATATTTTTTATCGTGAAAAATACAGTTTTATTCCGAGAAGTACAAAAATGCCTAAAAACGCTCGTATTCGTTGAAAGTGAACGTTTTTAGACATTTCCAGCTCTCTGACGTTAATAAATTTATTTTCAGAGATATAAAATATTTTTTGTCGTGAAAAATGCAGTTTTAGTCCGAGAAGTACGAAAATGTCTAAAAACGCTTGTATTCGTCGAAAGTGGTCGTTTTTAGACGTTTCCAGCTTTCTGACCTGAATAAATTGATTTTCAGAGATAAAAAATATTTTTTGTCGTGAAAAATACAGTTTTATTCCGAGAAGTACAAAAATGCCTAAAAACGCTCGTATTCGTTGAAAGTGAACGTTTTTAGACATTTCCAGCTCTCTGACGTTAATAAATTTATTTTCAGAGATATAAAATATTTTTTGTCGTGAAAAATGCAGTTTTATTCGGAGAAGTACGAAAATGCCTAAAATCGATCGTATTCGTTGAAAGTGAACGTTTTTAGACATTTCCAGCTCTCTGACGTTAATAAATTTATTTTCAAAGATATAAAATATTTTTTGTCGTGAAAAATGCAGTTTTAGTCCGAGAAGTACGAAAATGTCTAAAAACGCTTGTATTCGTCGAAAGTGGTCGTTTTTAGACGTTTCCAGCTTTCTGACCTGAATAAATTGATTTTCAGAGATAAAAAATATTTTTTGACGTGAAAAATACAGTTTTATTCCGAGAAGTACAAAAATGCCTAAAAACGCTCGTATTCGTTGAAAGTGAACGTTTTTAGACATTTCCAGCTCTCTGACGTTAATAAATTTATATTCAAAGATATAAAATATTTTTTGTCGTGAAAAATGCAGTTTTAGTCCGAGAAGTACGAAAATGTCTAAAAACGCTTGTATTCGTCGAAAGTGGTCGTTTTTAGACGTTTCCAGCTTTCTGACCTGAATAAATTGATTTTCAGAGATAAAAAATATTTTTTGTCGTGAAAAATACAGTTTTATTCCGAGAAGTACAAAAATGCCTAAAAACGCTCGTATTCGTTGAAAGTGAACGTTTTTAGACATTTCCAGCTCTCTGACGTTAATAAATTTATTTTCAGAGATATAAAATATTTTTTGTCGTGAAAAATGCAGTTTTATTCGGAGAAGTACGAAAATGCCTATAAACGATCGTATTCGTTGAAATGAACGTTTTTAGACATTTCCAGCTCTCTGACGTTAATAAATTTATTTTCAAAGATATAAAATATTTTTTGTCGTGAAAAATGCAGTTTTATTCGGAGAAGTACGAAAATGCCTAAAAACGATCGTATTCGTTGAAAGTGAACGTTTTTAGACATTTCCAGCTCTCTGACGTTAATAAATTTATTTTCAAAGATATAAAATATTTTTTGTCGTGAAAAATGCAGTTTTAGTCCGAGAAGTACGAAAATGTCTAAAAACGCTTGTATTCGTCGAAAGTGGTCGTTTTTAGACGTTTCCAGCTTTCTGACCTGAATAAATTGATTTTCAGAGATAAAAAATATTTTTTGTCGTGAAAAATACAGTTTTATTCCGAGAAGTACAAAAATGCCTAAAAACGCTCGTATTCGTTGAAAGTGAACGTTTTTAGACATTTCCAGCTCTCTGACGTTAATAAATTTATTTTCAGAGATATAAAATATTTTTTGTCGTGAAAAATGCAGTTTTAGTCCGAGAAGTACGAAAATGTCTAAAAACGCTTGTATTCGTCGAAAGTGGTCGTTTTTAGACGTTTCCAGCTTTCTGACCTGAATAAATTGATTTTCAGAGATAAAAAATATTTTTTGTCGTGAAAAATACAGTTTTATTCCGAGAAGTACAAAAATGCCTAAAAACGCTCGTATTCGTTGAAAGTGAACGTTTTTAGACATTTCCAGCTCTCTGACGTTAATAAATTTATTTTCAGAGATATAAAATATTTTTTGTCGTGAAAAATGCAGTTTTATTCGGAGAAGTACGAAAATGCCTAAAATCGATCGTATTCGTTGAAAGTGAACGTTTTTAGACATTTCCAGCTCTCTGACGTTAATAAATTTATTTTCAAAGATATAAAATATTTTTTGTCGTGAAAAATGCAGTTTTAGTCCGAGAAGTACGAAAATGTCTAAAAACGCTTGTATTCGTCGAAAGTGGTCGTTTTTAGACGTTTCCAGCTTTCTGACCTGAATAAATTGATTTTCAGAGATAAAAAATATTTTTTGACGTGAAAAATACAGTTTTATTCCGAGAAGTACAAAAATGCCTAAAAACGCTCGTATTCGTTGAAAGTGAACGTTTTTAGACATTTCCAGCTCTCTGACGTTAATAAATTTATATTCAAAGATATAAAATATTTTTTGTCGTGAAAAATGCAGTTTTAGTCCGAGAAGTACGAAAATGTCTAAAAACGCTTGTATTCGTCGAAAGTGGTCGTTTTTAGACGTTTCCAGCTTTCTGACCTGAATAAATTGATTTTCAGAGATAAAAAATATTTTTTGTCGTGAAAAATACAGTTTTATTCCGAGAAGTACAAAAATGCCTAAAAACGCTCGTATTCGTTGAAAGTGAACGTTTTTAGACATTTCCAGCTCTCTGACGTTAATAAAATTATTTTCAGAGATATAAAATATTTTTTTGTCGTGAAAAATGCAGTTTTATTCGGAGAAGTACGA
The DNA here is from genome assembly GCA_947310635.1 of Leptodirus hochenwartii. Taxonomy (NCBI): domain Eukaryota; kingdom Metazoa; phylum Arthropoda; class Insecta; order Coleoptera; family Leiodidae; genus Leptodirus; species Leptodirus hochenwartii. The sequence goes on from OX371177.1 coordinate 23,526,005, forward strand.
ATATGCCTAAAAACGATCGTATTCGTTGAAAGTGAACGTTTTTAGACATTTCCAGTTCTCTGACGTTAATAAATTTATTTTCAAAGATATAAAATATTTTTTGTCGTGAAAAATGCAGTTTTAGTCCGAGAAGTACGAAAATGTCTAAAAACGCTTGTATTCGTCGAAAGTGGTCGTTTTTATACGTTTCCAGCTTTCTGACCTGAATAAATTGATTTTCAGAGATAAAAAATATTTTTTGTCGTGAAAAATACAGTTTTATTCCGAGAAGTACAAAAATGCCTAAAAACGCTCGTATTCGTTGAAAGTGAACGTTTTTAGACATTTCCAGCTCTCTGACGTTAATAAATTTATTTTCAAAGATATAAAATATTTTTTGTCGTGAAAAATGCAGTTTTAGTCCGAGAAGTACGAAAATGTCTAAAAACGCTTGTATTCGTCGAAAGTGGTCGTTTTTAGACGTTTCCAGCTTTCTGACCTGAATAAATTGATTTTCAGAGATAAAAAATATTTTTTGTCGTTAAAAATACAGTTTTATTCCGAGAAGTACAAAAATGCCTAAAAACGCTCGTATTCGTTGAAAGTGAACTTTTTAGACATTTCCAGCTCTCTGACGTTAATAAAATTATTTTCAGAGATATAAAATATTTTTTTGTCGTGAAAAATGCAGTTTTACTCGGAGAAGTACGAAAATGCCTAAAAACGATCGTATTCGTTGAAAGTGAACGTTTTTAGACATTTCCAGTTCTCTGACGTTAATAAATTTATTTTCAAAGATATAAAATATTTTTTGTCGTGAAAAATGCAGTTTTAGTCCGAGAAGTACGAAAATGTCTAAAAACGCTTGTATTCGTCGAAAGTGGTCGTTTTTATACGTTTCCAGCTTTCTGACCTGAATAAATTGATTTTCAGAGATAAAAAATATTTTTTGTCGTGAAAAATACAGTTTTATTCCGAGAAGTACAAAAATGCCTAAAAACGCTCGTATTCGTTGAAAGTGAACGTTTTTAGACATTTCCAGCTCTCTGACGTTAATAAATTTATTTTCAAAGATATAAAATATTTTTTGTCGTGAAAAATGCAGTTTTAGTCCGAGAAGTACGAAAATGTCTAAAAACGCTTGTATTCGTCGAAAGTGGTCGTTTTTAGACGTTTCCAGCTTTCTGACCTGAATAAATTGATTTTCAGAGATAAAAAATATTTTTTGTCGTGAAAAATACAGTTTTATTCCGAGAAGTACAAAAATGCCTAAAAACGCTCGTATTCGTTGAAAGTGAACGTTTTTAGACATTTCCAGCTCTCTGACGTTAATAAAATTATTTTCAGAGATATAAAATATTTTTTTGTCGTGAAAAATGCAGTTTTATTCGGAGAAGTACGAAAATGCCTAAAAACGATCGTATTCGTTGAAAGTGAACGTTTTTAGACATTTCCAGTTCTCTGACGTTAATAAATTTATTTTCAAAGATATAAAATATTTTTTGTCGTGAAAAATGCAGTTTTAGTCCGAGAAGTACGAAAATGTCTAAAAACGCTTGTATTCGTCGAAAGTGGTCGTTTTTATACGTTTCCAGCTTTCTGACCTGAATAAATTGATTTTCAGAGATAAAAAATATTTTTTGTCGTGAAAAATACAGTTTTATTCCGAGAAGTACAAAAATGCCGAAAAACGCTCGTATTCGTTGAAAGTGAACGTTTTTAGACATTTCCAGCTCTCTGACGTTAATAAATTTATTTTCAAAGATATAAAATATTTTTTGTCGTGAAAAATGCAGTTTTAGTCCGAGAAGTACGAAAATGTCTAAAAACGCTTGTATTCGTCGAAAGTGGTCGTTTTTAGACGTTTCCAGCTTTCTGACCTGAATAAATTGATTTTCAGAGATAAAAAATATTTTTTGTCGTGAAAAATACAGTTTTATTCCGAGAAGTACAAAAATGCCTAAAAACGCTCGTATTCGTTGAAAGTGAACGTTTTTAGACATTTCCAGCTCTCTGACGTTAATAAATTTATTTTCAGAGATATAAAATATTTTTTGTCGTGAAAAATGCAGTTTTATTCGGAGAAGTACGAAAATGCCTATAAACGATCGTATTCGTTGAAATGAACGTTTTTAGACATTTCCAGCTCTCTGACGTTAATAAATTTATTTTCAAAGATATAAAATATTTTTTGTCGTGAAAAATGCAGTTTTATTCGGAGAAGTACGAAAATGCCTAAAAACGATCGTATTCGTTGAAAGTGAACGTTTTTAGACATTTCCAGCTCTCTGACGTTAATAAATTTATTTTCAAAGATATAAAATATTTTTTGTCGTGAAAAATGCAGTTTTAGTCCGAGAAGTACGAAAATGTCTAAAAACGCTTGTATTCGTCGAAAGTGGTCGTTTTTAGACGTTTCCAGCTTTCTGACCTGAATAAATTGATTTTCAGAGATAAAAAATATTTTTTGTCGTGAAAAATACAGTTTTATTCCGAGAAGTACAAAAATGCCTAAAAACGCTCGTATTCGTTGAAAGTGAACGTTTTTAGACATTTCCAGCTCTCTGACGTTAATAAATTTATTTTCAGAGATATAAAATATTTTTTGTCGTGAAAAATGCAGTTTTAGTCCGAGAAGTACGAAAATGTCTAAAAACGCTTGTATTCGTCGAAAGTGGTCGTTTTTAGACGTTTCCAGCTTTCTGACCTGAATAAATTGATTTTCAGAGATAAAAAATATTTTTTGTCGTGAAAAATACAGTTTTATTCCGAGAAGTACAAAAATGCCTAAAAACGCTCGTATTCGTTGAAAGTGAACGTTTTTAGACATTTCCAGCTCTCTGACGTTAATAAATTTATTTTCAGAGATATAAAATATTTTTTGTCGTGAAAAATGCAGTTTTATTCGGAGAAGTACGAAAATGCCTAAAATCGATCGTATTCGTTGAAAGTGAACGTTTTTAGACATTTCCAGCTCTCTGACGTTAATAAATTTATTTTCAAAGATATAAAATATTTTTTGTCGTGAAAAATGCAGTTTTAGTCCGAGAAGTACGAAAATGTCAAAAACGCTTGTATTCGTCGAAAGTGGTCGTTTTTAGACGTTTCCAGCTTTCTGACCTGAATAAATTGATTTTCAGAGATAAAAAATATTTTTTGACGTGAAAAATACAGTTTTATTCCGAGAAGTACAAAAATGCCTAAAAACGCTCGTATTCGTTGAAAGTGAACGTTTTTAGACATTTCCAGCTCTCTGACGTTAATAAATTTATATTCAAAGATATAAAATATTTTTTGTCGTGAAAAATGCAGTTTTAGTCCGAGAAGTACGAAAATGTCTAAAAACGCTTGTATTCGTCGAAAGTGGTCGTTTTTAGACGTTTCCAGCTTTCTGACCTGAATAAATTGATTTTCAGAGATAAAAAATATTTTTTGTCGTGAAAAATACAGTTTTATTCCGAGAAGTACAAAAATGCCTAAAAACGCTCGTATTCGTTGAAAGTGAACGTTTTTAGACATTTCCAGCTCTCTGACGTTAATAAAATTATTTTCAGAGATATAAAATATTTTTTTGTCGTGAAAAATGCAGTTTTATTCGGAGAAGTACGAAAATGCCTAAAAACGATCGTATTCGTTGAAAGTGAACGTTTTTAGACATTTCCAGTTCTCTGACGTTAATAAATTTATTTTCAAAGATATAAAATATTTTTTGTCGTGAAAAATGCAGTTTTAGTCCGAGAAGTACGAAAATGTCTAAAAACGCTTGTATTCGTCGAAAGTGGTCGTTTTTATACGTTTCCAGCTTTCTGACCTGAATAAATTGATTTTCAGAGATAAAAAATATTTTTTGTCGTGAAAAATACAGTTTTATTCCGAGAAGTACAAAAATGCCTAAAAACGCTCGTATTCGTTGAAAGTGAACGTTTTTAGACATTTCCAGCTCTCTGACGTTAATAAATTTATTTTCAAAGATATAAAATATTTTTTGTCGTGAAAAATGCAGTTTTAGTCCGAGAAGTACGAAAATGTCTAAAAACGCTTGTATTCGTCGAAAGTGGTCGTTTTTAGACGTTTCCAGCTTTCTGACCTGAATAAATTGATTTTCAGAGATAAAAAATATTTTTTGTCGTGAAAAATACAGTTTTATTCCGAGAAGTACAAAAATGCCTAAAAACGCTCGTATTCGTTGAAAGTGAACTTTTTAGACATTTCCAGCTCTCTGACGTTAATAAAATTATTTTCAGAGATATAAAATATTTTTTTGTCGTGAAAAATGCAGTTTTACTCGGAGAAGTACGAAAATGCCTAAAAACGATCGTATTCGTTGAAAGTGAACGTTTTTAGACATTTCCAGTTCTCTGACGTTAATAAATTTATTTTCAAAGATATAAAATATTTTTTGTCGTGAAAAATGCAGTTTTAGTCCGAGAAGTACGAAAATGTCTAAAAACGCTTGTATTCGTCGAAAGTGGTCGTTTTTATACGTTTCCAGCTTTCTGACCTGAATAAATTGATTTTCAGAGATAAAAAATATTTTTTGTCGTGAAAAATACAGTTTTATTCCGAGAAGTACAAAAATGCCTAAAAACGCTCGTATTCGTTGAAAGTGAACGTTTTTAGACATTTCCAGCTCTCTGACGTTAATAAATTTATTTTCAAAGATATAAAATATTTTTTGTCGTGAAAAATGCAGTTTTAGTCCGAGAAGTACGAAAATGTCTAAAAACGCTTGTATTCGTCGAAAGTGGTCGTTTTTAGACGTTTCCAGCTTTCTGACCTGAATAAATTGATTTTCAGAGATAAAAAATATTTTTTGTCGTGAAAAATACAGTTTTATTCCGAGAAGTACAAAAATGCCTAAAAACGCTCGTATTCGTTGAAAGTGAACGTTTTTAGACATTTCCAGCTCTCTGACGTTAATAAAATTATTTTCAGAGATATAAAATATTTTTTTGTCGTGAAAAATGCAGTTTTATTCGGAGAAGTACGAAAATGCCTAAAAACGATCGTATTCGTTGAAAGTGAACGTTTTTAGACATTTCCAGTTCTCTGACGTTAATAAATTTATTTTCAAAGATATAAAATATTTTTTGTCGTGAAAAATGCAGTTTTAGTCCGAGAAGTACGAAAATGTCTAAAAACGCTTGTATTCGTCGAAAGTGGTCGTTTTTATACGTTTCCAGCTTTCTGACCTGAATAAATTGATTTTCAGAGATAAAAAATATTTTTTGTCGTGAAAAATACAGTTTTATTCCGATAAGTACAAAAATGCCTAAAAACGCTCGTATTCGTTGAAAGTGAACGTTTTTAGACATTTCCAGCTCTCTGACGTTAATAAATTTATTTTCAAAGATATAAAATATTTTTTGTCGTGAAAAATGCAGTTTTAGTCCGAGAAGTACGAAAATGTCTAAAAACGCTTGTATTCGTCGAAAGTGGTCGTTTTTAGACGTTTCCAGCTTTCTGACCTGAATAAATTGATTTTCAGAGATAAAAAATATTTTTTGTCGTGAAAAATACAGTTTTATTCCGAGAAGTACAAAAATGCCTAAAAACGCTCGTATTCGTTGAAAGTGAACGTTTTTAGACATTTCCAGCTCTCTGACGTTAATAAATTTATTTTCAGAGATATAAAATATTTTTTGTCGTGAAAAATGCAGTTTTATTCGGAGAAGTACGAAAATGCCTATAAACGATCGTATTCGTTGAAATGAACGTTTTTAGACATTTCCAGCTCTCTGACGTTAATAAATTTATTTTCAAAGATATAAAATATTTTTTGTCGTGAAAAATGCAGTTTTATTCGGAGAAGTACGAAAATGCCTAAAAACGATCGTATTCGTTGAAAGTGAACGTTTTTAGACATTTCCAGCTCTCTGACGTTAATAAATTTATTTTCAAAGATATAAAATATTTTTTGTCGTGAAAAATGCAGTTTTAGTCCGAGAAGTACGAAAATGTCTAAAAACGCTTGTATTCGTCGAAAGTGGTCGTTTTTAGACGTTTCCAGCTTTCTGACCTGAATAAATTGATTTTCAGAGATAAAACATATTTTTTGTCGTGAAAAATACAGTTTTATTCCGAGAAGTACAAAAATGCCTAAAAACGCTCGTATTCGTTGAAATTGAACGTTTTTAGACATTTCCAGCTCTCTGACGTTAATAAATTTATTTTCAGAGATATAAAATATTTTTTGTCGTGAAAAATGCAGTTTTAGTCCGAGAAGTACGAAAATGTCTAAAAACGCTTGTATTCGTCGAAAGTGGTCGTTTTTAGACGTTTCCAGCTTTCTGACCTGAATAAATTGATTTTCAGAGATAAAAAATATTTTTTGTCGTGAAAAATACAGTTTTATTCCGAGAAGTACAAAAATGCCTAAAAACGCTCGTATTCGTTGAAAGTGAACGTTTTTAGACATTTCCAGCTCTCTGACGTTAATAAATTTATTTTCAGAGATATAAAATATTTTTTGTCGTGAAAAATGCAGTTTTATTCGGAGAAGTACGAAAATGCCTAAAATCGATCGTATTCGTTGAAAGTGAACGTTTTTAGACATTTCCAGCTCTCTGACGTTAATAAATTTATTTTCAAAGATATAAAATATTTTTTGTCGTGAAAAATGCAGTTTTAGTCCGAGAAGTACGAAAATGTCTAAAAACGCTTGTATTCGTCGAAAGTGGTCGTTTTTAGACGTTTCCAGCTTTCTGACCTGAATAAATTGATTTTCAGAGATAAAAAATATTTTTTGACGTGAAAAATACAGTTTTATTCCGAGAAGTAGAAAAATGCCTAAAAACGCTCGTATTCGTTGAAAGTGAACGTTTTTAGACATTTCCAGCTCTCTGACGTTAATAAATTTATATTCAAAGATATAAAATATTTTTTGTCGTGAAAAATGCAGTTTTAGTCCGAGAAGTACGAAAATGTCTAAAAACGCTTGTATTCGTCGAAAGTGGTCGTTTTTAGACGTTTCCAGCTTTCTGACCTGAATAAATTGATTTTCAGAGATAAAAAATATTTTTTGTCGTGAAAAATACAGTTTTATTCCGAGAAGTACAAAAATGCCTAATAACGCTCGTATTCGTTGAAAGTGAACGTTTTTAGACATTTCCAGCTCTCTGACGTTAATAAAATTATTTTCAGAGATATAAAATATTTTTTTGTCGTGAAAAATGCAGTTTTATTCGGAGAAGTACGAAAATGCCTAAAAACGATCGTATTCGTTGAAAGTGAACGTTTTTAGACATTTCCAGTTCTCTGACGTTAATAAATTTATTTTCAAAGATATAAAATATTTTTTGTCGTGAAAAATGCAGTTTTAGTCCGAGAAGTACGAAAATGTCTAAAAACGCTTGTATTCGTCGAAAGTGGTCGTTTTTATACGTTTCCAGCTTTCTGACCTGAATAAATTGATTTTCAGAGATAAAAAATATTTTTTGTCGTGAAAAATACAGTTTTATTCCGAGAAGTACAAAAATGCCTAAAAACGCTCGTATTCGTTGAAAGTGAACGTTTTTAGACATTTCCGGCTCTCTGACGTTAATAAATTTATTTTCAAAGATATAAAATATTTTTTGTCGTGAAAAATGCAGTTTTAGTCCGAGAAGTACGAAAATGTCTAAAAACGCTTGTATTCGTCGAAAGTGGTCGTTTTTAGACGTTTCCAGCTTTCTGACCTGAATAAATTGATTTTCAGAGATAAAAAATATTTTTTGTCGTGAAAAATACAGTTTTATTCCGAGAAGTACAAAAATGCCTAAAAACGCTCGTATTCGTTGAAAGTGAACGTTTTTAGACATTTCCAGCTCTCTGACGTTAATAAATTTATTTTCAGAGATATAAAATATTTTTTGTCGTGAAAAATGCAGTTTTATTCGGAGAAGTACGAAAATGCCTAAAATCGATCGTATTCGTTGAAAGTGAACGTTTTTAGACATTTCCAGCTCTCTGACGTTAATAAATTTATTTTCAAAGATATAAAATATTTTTTGTTGTGAAAAATGCAGTTTTAGTCCGAGAAGTACGAAAATGTCTAAAAACGCTTGTATTCGTCGAAAGTGGTCGTTTTTAGACGTTTCCAGCTTTCTGACCTGAATAAATTGAGTTTCAGAGATAAAAAATATTTTTTGTCGTGAAAAATACAGTTTTATTCCGAGAAGTACAAAAATGCCTAAAAACGCTCGTATTCGTTGAAAGTGAACGTTTTTAGACATTTCCAGCTCTCTGACGTTAATAAATTTATTTTCAAAGATATAAAATATTTTTTGTCGTGAAAAATGCAGTTTTAGTCCGAGAAGTACGAAAATGTCTAAAAACGCTCGTATTCGTTGAAAGTGAACGTTTTTAGACGTTTCCAGCTTTCTGACCTGAATAAATTGATTTTCAGAGATAAAAAATATTTTTTGTCGTGAAAAATATAGTTTTATTCCGAGAAGTACAAAAATGCCTAAAAACGCTCGTATTCGTTGAAAGTGAACGTTTTTAGACATTTCCAGCTCTCTGACGTTAATAAATTTATTTTCAAAGATATAAAATATTTTTTGTCGTGAAAAATGCAGTTTTAGTCCGAGAAGTACGAAAATGTCTAAAAACGCTTGTATTCGTCGAAAGTGGTCGTTTTTAGACGTTTCCAGCTTTCTGACCTGAATAAATTGATTTTCAGAGATAAAAAATATTTTTTGACGTGAAAAATACAGTTTTATTCCGAGAAGTACAAAAATGCCTAAAAACGCTCGTATTCGTTGAAAGTGAACGTTTTTAGACATTTCCAGCTCTCTGACGTTAATAAATTTATATTCAAAGATATAAAATATTTTTTGTCGTGAAAAATGCAGTTTTAGTCCGAGAAGTACGAAAATGTCTAAAAACGCTTGTATTCGTCGAAAGTGGTCGTTTTTAGACGTTTCCAGCTTTCTGACCTGAATAAATTGATTTTCAGAGATAAAAAATATTGTTTGTCGTGAAAAATACAGTTTTATTCCGAGAAGTACAAAAATGCCTAAAAACGCTCGTATTCGTTGAAAGTGAACGTTTTTAGACATTTCCAGCTCTCTGACGTTAATAAATTTATTTTCAGAGATATAAAATATTTTTTGTCGTGAAAAATGCAGTTTTATTCGGAGAAGTACGAAAATGCCTAAAATCGATCGTATTCGTTGAAAGTGAACGTTTTTAGACATTTCCAGCTCTCTGACGTTAATAAATTTATTTTCAAAGATATAAAATATTTTTTGTCGTGAAAAATGCAGTTTTAGTCCGAGAAGTACGAAAATGTCTAAAAACGCTTGTATTCGTCGAAAGTGGTCGTTTTTAGACGTTTCCAGCTTTCTGACCTGAATAAATTGATTTTCAGAGATAAAAAATATTTTTTGACGTGAAAAATACAGTTTTATTCCGAGAAGTACAAAAATGCCTAAAAACGCTCGTATTCGTTGAAAGTGAACGTTTTTAGACATTTCCAGCTCTCTGACGTTAATAAATTTATATTCAAAGATATAAAATATTTTTTGTCGTGAAAAATGCAGTTTTAGTCCGAGAAGTACGAAAATGTCTAAAAACGCTTGTATTCGTCGAAAGTGGTCGTTTTTAGACGTTTCCAGCTTTCTGACCTGAATAAATTGATTTTCAGAGATAAAAAATATTTTTTGTCGTGAAAAATACAGTTTTATTCCGAGAAGTACAAAAATGCCTAAAAACGCTCGTATTCGTTGAAAGTGAACGTTTTTAGACATTTCCAGCTCTCTGACGTTAATAAAATTATTTTCAGAGATATAAAATATTTTTTTGTCGTGAAAAATGCAGTTTTATTCGGAGAAGTACGAAAATGCCTAAAAACGATCGTATTCGTTGAAAGTGAACGTTTTTAGACATTTCCAGTTCTCTGACGTTAATAAATTTATTTTCAAAGATATAAAATATTTTTTGTCGTGAAAAATGCAGTTTTAGTCCGAGAAGTACGAAAATGTCTAAAAACGCTTGTATTCGTCGAAAGTGGTCGTTTTTATACGTTTCCAGCTTTCTGACCTGAATAAATTGATTTTCAGAGATAAAAAATATTTTTTGTCGTGAAAAATACAGTTTTATTCCGAGAAGTACAAAAATGCCTAAAAACGCTCGTATTCGTTGAAAGTGAACGTTTTTAGACATTTCCAGCTCTCTGACGTTAATAAATTTATTTTCAAAGATATAAAATATTTTTTGTCGTGAAAAATGCAGTTTTAGTCCGAGAAGTACGAAAATGTCTAAAAACGCTTGTATTCGTCGAAAGTGGTCGTTTTTAGACGTTTCCAGCTTTCTGACCTGAATAAATTGATTTTCAGAGATAAAAAATATTTTTTGTCGTGAAAAATACAGTTTTATTCCGAGAAGTACAAAAATGCCTAAAAACGCTCGTATTCGTTGAAAGTGAACGTTTTTAGACATTTCCAGCTCTCTGACGTTAATAAATTTATTTTCAGAGATATAAAATATTTTTTGTCGTGAAAAATGCAGTTTTATTCGGAGAAGTACGAAAATGCCTAAAATCGATCGTATTCGTTGAAAGTGAACGTTTTTAGACATTTCCAGCTCTCTGACGTTAATAAATTTATTTTCAAAGATATAAAATATTTTTTGTTGTGAAAAATGCAGTTTTAGTCCGAGAAGTACGAAAATGTCTAAAAACGCTTGTATTCGTCGAAAGTGGTCGTTTTTAGACGTTTCCAGCTTTCTGACCTGAATAAATTGATTTTCAGAGATAAAAAATATTTTTTGTCGTGAAAAATACAGTTTTATTCCGAGAAGTACAAAAATGCCTAAAAACGCTCGTATTCGTTGAAAGTGAACGTTTTTAGACATTTCCAGCTCTCTGACGTTAATAAATTTATTTTCAAAGATATAAAATATTTTTTGTCGTGAAAAATGCAGTTTTAGTCCGAGAAGTACGAAAATGTCTAAAAACGCTCGTATTCGTTGAAAGTGAACGTTTTTAGACGTTTCCAGCTTTCTGACCTGAATAAATTGATTTTCAGAGATAAAAAATATTTTTTGTCGTGAAAAATATAGTTTTATTCCGAGAAGTACAAAAATGCCTAAAAACGCTCGTATTCGTTGAAAGTGAACGTTTTTAGACATTTCCAGCTCTCTGACGTTAATAAATTTATTTTCAACGATATAAAATATTTTTTGTCGTGAAAAATGCAGTTTTAGTCCGAGAAGTACGAAAATGTCTAAAAACGCTTGTATTCGTCGAAAGTGGTCGTTTTTAGACGTTTCCAGCTTTCTGACCTGAATAAATTGATTTTCAGAGATAAAAAATATTTTTTGACGTGAAAAATACAGTTTTATTCCGAGAAGTACAAAAATGCCTAAAAACGCTCGTATTCGTTGAAAGTGAACGTTTTTAGACATTTCCAGCTCTCTGACGTTAATAAATTTATATTCAAAGATATAAAATATTTTTTGTCGTGAAAAATGCAGTTTTAGTCCGAGAAGTACGAAAATGTCTAAAAACGCTTGTATTCGTCGAAAGTGGTCGTTTTTAGACGTTTCCAGCTTTCTGACCTGAATAAATTGATTTTCAGAGATAAAAAATATTTTTTGTCGTGAAAAATACAGTTTTATTCCGAGAAGTACAAAAATGCCTAAAAACGCTCGTATTCGTTGAAAGTGAACGTTTTTAGACATTTCCAGCTCTCTGACGTTAATAAAATTATTTTCAGAGATATAAAATATTTTTTTGTCGTGAAAAATGCAGTTTTACTCGGAGAAGTACGAAAATGCCTAAAAACGATCGTATTCGTTGAAAGTGAACGTTTTTAGACATTTCCAGTTCTCTGACGTTAATAAATTTATTTTCAAAGATATAAAATATTTTTTGTCGTGAAAAATGCAGTTTTAGTCCGAGAAGTACGAAAATGTCTAAAAACGCTTGTATTCGTCGAAAGTGGTCGTTTTTATACGTTTCCAGCTTTCTGACCTGAATAAATTGATTTTCAGAGATAAAAAATATTTTTTGTCGTGAAAAATACAGTTTTATTCCGAGAAGTACAAAAATGCCTAAAAACGCTCGTATTCGTTGAAAGTGAACGTTTTTAGACATTTCCAGCTCTCTGACGTTAATAAATTTATTTTCAAAGATATAAAATATTTTTTGTCGTGAAAAATGCAGTTTTAGTCCGAGAAGTACGAAAATGTCTAAAAACGCTTGTATTCGTCGAAAGTGGTCGTTTTTAGACGTTTCCAGCTTTCTGACCTGAATAAATTGATTTTCAGAGATAAAAAATATTTTTTGTCGTGAAAAATACAGTTTTATTCCGAGAAGTACAAAAATGCCTAAAAACGCTCGTATTCGTTGAAAGTGAACGTTTTTAGACATTTCCAGCTCTCTGACGTTAATAAATTTATTTTCAGAGATATAAAATATTTTTTGTCGTGAAAAATGCAATTTTATTCGGAGAAGTACGAAAATGCCTATAAACGATCGTATTCGTTGAAATGAACGTTTTTAGACATTTCCAGCTCTCTGACGTTAATAAATTTATTTTCAAAGATATAAAATATTTTTTGTCGTGAAAAATGCAGTTTTAGTCCGAGAAGTACGAAAATGTCTAAAAACGCTTGTATTCGTCGAAAGTGGTCGTTTTTAGACGTTTCCAGCTTTCTGACCTGAATAAATTGATTTTCAGAGATAAAAAATATTTTTTGTCGTGAAAAATACAGTTTTATTCCGAGAAGTACAAAAATGCCTAAAAACGCTCGTATTCGTTGAAAGTGAACGTTTTTAGACATTTCCAGCTCTCTGACGTTAATAAATTTATTTTCAAAGATATAAAATATTTTTTGTCGTGAAAAATGCAGTTTTAGTCCGAGAAGTACGAAAATGTCTAAAAACGCTTGTATTCGTCGAAAGTGGTCGTTTTTAGACGTTTCCAGCTTTCTGACCTGAATAAATTGATTTTCAGAGATAAAAAATATTTTTTGTCGTGAAAAATACAGTTTTATTCCGAGAAGTACAAAAATGCCTAAAAACGCTCGTATTCGTTGAAAGTGAACGTTTTTAGACATTTCCAGCTCTCTGACGTTAATAAATTTATTTTCAGCGATATAAAATATTTTTTGTCGTGAAAAATGCAGTTTTATTCGGAGAAGTACGAAAATGCCTAAAAACGATCGTATTCGTTGAAAGTGAACGTTTTTAGACATTTCCAGCTCTCTGACGTTAATAAATTTATTTTCAAAGATATAAAATATTTTTTGTCGTGAAAAATGCAGTTTTAGTCCGAGAAGTACGAAAATGTCTAAAAACGCTTGTATTCGTCGAAAGTGGTCGTTTTTAGACGTTTCCAGCTTTCTGACCTGAATAAATTCATTTTCAGAGATAAAAAATATTTTTTGTCGTGAAAAATACAGTTTTATTCCGAGAAGTACAAAAATGCCTAAAAACGCTCGTATTCGTTGAAAGTGAACGTTTTTAGACATTTCCAGCTCTCTGACGTTAATAAATTTATTTTCAAAGATATAAAATATTTTTTGTCGTGAAAAATGCAGTTTTAGTCCGAGAAGTACGAAAATGTCTAAAAACGCTTGTATTCGTCGAAAGTGGTCGTTTTTAGATGTTTCCAGCTTTCTGACCTGAATAAATTGATTTTCAGAGATAAAAAATATTTTTTGTCGTGAAAAATACAGTTTTATTCCGAGAAGTACAAAAATGCCTAAAAACGCTCGTATTCGTTGAAAGTGAACGTTTTTAGACATTTCCAGCTCTCTGACGTTAATAAATTTATTTTCAAAGATATAAAATATTTTTTGTCGTGAAAAATGCAGTTTTAGTCCGAGAAGTACGAAAATGTCTAAAAACGCTTGTATTCGTCGAAAGTGGTCGTTTTTAGACGTTTCCAGCTTTCTGACCTGAATAAATTGATTTTCAGAGATAAAAAATATTTTTTGTCGTGAAAAATACAGTTTTATTCCGAGAAGTACAAAAATGCCTAAAAACGCTCGTATTCGTTGAAAGTGAACGTTTTTAGACATTTCCAGCTCTCTGACGTTAATAAATTTATTTTCAGAGATATAAAATATTTTTTGTCGTGAAAAATGCAGTTTTATTCGGAGAAGTACGAAAATGCCTAAAATCGATCGTATTCGTTGAAAGTGAACGTTTTTAGACATTTCCAGCTCTCTGACGTTAATAAATTTATTTTCAAAGATATAAAATATTTTTTGTCGTGAAAAATGCAGTTTTAGTCCCAGAAGTACGAAAATGTCTAAAAACGCTTGTATTCGTCGAAAGTGGTCGTTTTTAGACGTTTCCAGCTTTCTGACCTGAATAAATTGATTTTCAGAGATAAAAAATATTTTTTGTCGTGAAAAATACAGTTTTATTCCGAGAAGTACAAAAATGCCTAAAAACGCTCGTATTCGTTGAAAGTGAACGTTTTTAGACATTTCCAGCTCTCTGACGTTAATAAATTTATTTTCAAAGATATAAAATATTTTTTGTCGTGAAAAATGCAGTTTTAGTCCGAGAAGTACGAAAATGTCTAAAAACGCTCGTATTCGTTGAAAGTGAACGTTTTTAGACGTTTCCAGCTTTCTGACCTGAATAAATTGATTTTCAGAGATAAAAAATATTTTTTGTCGTGAAAAATATAGTTTTATTCCGAGAAGTACAAAAATGCCTAAAAACGCTCGTATTCGTTGAAAGTGAACGTTTTTAGACATTTCCAGCTCTCTGACGTTAATAAATTTATTTTCAAAGATATAAAATATTTTTTGTCGTGAAAAATGCAGTTTTAGTCCGAGAAGTACGAAAATGTCTAAAAACGCTTGTATTCGTCGAAAGTGGTCGTTTTTAGACGTTTCCAGCTTTCTGACCTGAATAAATTGATTTTCAGAGATAAAAAATATTTTTTGACGTGAAAAATACAGTTTTATTCCGAGAAGTACAAAAATGCCTAAAAACGCTCGTATTCGTTGAAAGTGAACGTTTTTAGACATTTCCAGCTCTCTGACGTTAATAAATTTATATTCAAAGATATAAAATATTTTTTGTCGTGAAAAATGCAGTTTTAGTCCGAGAAGTACGAAAATGTCTAAAAACGCTTGTATTCGTCGAAAGTGGTCGTTTTTAGACGTTTCCAGCTTTCTGACCTGAATAAATTGATTTTCAGAGATAAAAAATATTTTTTGTCGTGAAAAATACAGTTTTATTCCGAGAAGTACAAAAATGCCTAAAAACGCTTGTATTCGTTGAAAGTGAACGTTTTTAGACATTTCCAGCTCTCTGACGTTAATAAAATTATTTTCAGAGATATAAAATATTTTTTTGTCGTGAAAAATGCAGTTTTACTCGGAGAAGTACGAAAATGCCTAAAAACGATCGTATTCGTTGAAAGTGAACGTTTTTAGACATTTCCAGTTCTCTGACGTTAATAAATTTATTTTCAAAGATATAAAATATTTTTTGTCGTGAAAAATGCAGTTTTAGTCCGAGAAGTACGAAAATGTCTAAAAACGCTTGTATTCGTCGAAAGTGGTCGTTTTTATACGTTTCCAGCTTTCTGACCTGAATAAATTGATTTTCAGAGATAAAAAATATTTTTTGTCGTGAAAAATACAGTTTTATTCCGAGAAGTACAAAAATGCCTAAAAACGCTCGTATTCGTTGAAAGTGAACGTTTTTAGACATTTCCAGCTCTCTGACGTTAATAAATTTATTTTCAAAGATATAAAATATTTTTTGTCGTGAAAAATGCAGTTTTAGTCCGAGAAGTACGAAAATGTCTAAAAACGCTTGTATTCGTCGAAAGTGGTCGTTTTTAGACGTTTCCAGCTTTCTGACCTGAATAAATTGATTTTCAGAGATAAAAAATATTTTTTGTCGTGAAAAATACAGTTTTATTCCGAGAAGTACAAAAATGCCTAAAAACGCTCGTATTCGTTGAAAGTGAACGTTTTTAGACATTTCCAGCTCTCTGACGTTAATAAATTTATTTTCAGAGATATAAAATATTTTTTGTCGTGAAAAATGCAGTTTTATTCGGAGAAGTACGAAAATGCCTATAAACGATCGTATTCGTTGAAATGAACGTTTTTAGACATTTCCAGCTCTCTGACGTTAATAAATTTATTTTCAAAGATATAAAATATTTTTTGTCGTGAAAAATGCAGTTTTAGTCCGAGAAGTACGAAAATGTCTAAAAACGCTTGTATTCGTCGAAAGTGGTCGTTTTTAGACGTTTCCAGCTTTCTGACCTGAATAAATTGATTTTCAGAGATAAAAAATATTTTTTGTCGTGAAAAATACAGTTTTATTCCGAGAAGTACAAAAATACCTAAAAACGCTCGTATTCGTTGAAAGTGAACGTTTTTAGACATTTCCAGCTCTCTGACGTTAATAAATTTATTTTCAAAGATATAAAATATTTTTTGTCGTGAAAAATGCAGTTTTAGTCCGAGAAGTACGAAAATGTCTAAAAACGCTTGTATTCGTCGAAAGTGGTCGTTTTTAGACGTTTCCAGCTTTCTGACCTGAATAAATTGATTTTCAGAGATAAAAAATATTTTTTGTCGTGAAAAATACAGTTTTATTCCGAGAAGTACAAAAATGCCTAAAAACGCTCGTATTCGTTGAAAGTGAACGTTTTTAGACATTTCCAGCTCTCTGACGTTAATAAATTTATTTTCAGCGATATAAAATATTTTTTGTCGTGAAAAATGCAGTTTTATTCGGAGAAGTACGAAAATGCCTAAAAACGATCGTATTCGTTGAAAGTGAACGTTTTTAGACATTTCCAGCTCTCTGACGTTAATAAATTTATTTTCAAAGATATAAAATATTTTTTGTCGTGAAAAATGCAGTTTTAGTCCGAGAAGTACGAAAATGTCTAAAAACGCTTGTATTCGTCGAAAGTGGTCGTTTTTAGACGTTTCCAGCTTTCTGACCTGAATAAATTCATTTTCAGAGATAAAAAATATTTTTTGTCGTGAAAAATACAGTTTTATTCCGAGAAGTACAAAAATGCCTAAAAACGCTCGTATTCGTTGAAAGTGAACGTTTTTAGACATTTCCAGCTCTCTGACGTTAATAAATTTATTGTCAAAGATATAAAATATTTTTTGTCGTGAAAAATGCAGTTTTAGTCCGAGAAGTACGAAAATGTCTAAAAACGCTTGTATTCGTCGAAAGTGGTCGTTTTTAGATGTTTCCAGCTTTCTGACCTGAATAAATTGATTTTCAGAGATAAAAAATATTTTTTGTCGTGAAAAATACAGTTTTATTCCGAGAAGTACAAAAATGCCTAAAAACGCTCGTATTCGTTGAAAGTGAACGTTTTTAGACATTTCCAGCTCTCTGACGTTAATAAATTTATTTTCAAAGATATAAAATATTTTTTGTCGTGAAAAATGCAGTTTTAGTCCGAGAAGTACGAAAATGTCTAAAAACGCTTGTATTCGTCGAAAGTGGTCGTTTTTAGACGTTTCCAGCTTTCTGACCTGAATAAATTGATTTTCAGAGATAAAAAATATTTTTTGTCGTGAAAAATACAGTTTTATTCCGAGAAGTACAAAAATGCCTAAAAACGCTCGTATTCGTTGAAAGTGAACGTTTTTAGACATTTCCAGCTCTCTGACGTTAATAAATTTATTTTCAGAGATATAAAATATTTTTTGTCGTGAAAAATGCAGTTTTATTCGGAGAAGTACGAAAATGCCTAAAATCGATCGTATTCGTTGAAAGTGAACGTTTTTAGACATTTCCAGCTCTCTGACGTTAATAAATTTATTTTCAAAGATATAAAATATTTTTTGTCGTGAAAAATGCAGTTTTAGTCCGAGAAGTACGAAAATGTCTAAAAACGCTCGTATTCGTTGAAAGTGAACGTTTTTAGACGTTTCCAGCTTTCTGACCTGAATAAATTGATTTTCAGAGATAAAAAATATTTTTTGTCGTGAAAAATATAGTTTTATTCCGAGAAGTACAAAAATGCCTAAAAACGCTCGTATTCGTTGAAAGTGAACGTTTTTAGACATTTCCAGCTCTCTGACGTTAATAAATTTATTTTCAAAGATATAAAATATTTTTTGTCGTGAAAAATGCAGTTTTAGTCCGAGAAGTACGAAAATGTCTAAAAACGCTTGTATTCGTCGAAAGTGGTCGTTTTTAGACGTTTCCAGCTTTCTGACCTGAATAAATTGATTTTCAGAGATAAAAAATATTTTTTGACGTGAAAAATACAGTTTTATTCCGAGAAGTACAAAAATGCCTAAAAACGCTCGTATTCGTTGAAAGTGAACGTTTTTAGACATTTCCAGCTCTCTGACGTTAATAAATTTATATTCAAAGATATAAAATATTTTTTGTCGTGAAAAATGCAGTTTTAGTCCGAGAAGTACGAAAATGTCTAAAAACGCTTGTATTCGTCGAAAGTGGTCGTTTTTAGACGTTTCCAGCTTTCTGACCTGAATAAATTGATTTTCAGAGATAAAAAATATTTTTTGTCGTGAAAAATACAGTTTTATTCCGAGAAGTACAAAAATGCCTAAAAACGCTCGTATTCGTTGAAAGTGAACGTTTTTAGACATTTCCAGCTCTCTGACGTTAATAAAATTATTTTCAGAGATATAAAATATTTTTTTGTCGTGAAAAATGCAGTTTTACTCGGAGAAGTACGAAAATGCCTAAAAACGATCGTATTCGTTGAAAGTGAACGTTTTTAGACATTTCCAGTTCTCTGACGTTAATAAATTTATTTTCAAAGATATAAAATATTTTTTGTCGTGAAAAATGCAGTTTTAGTCCGAGAAGTACGAAAATGTCTAAAAACGCTTGTATTCGTCGAAAGTGGTCGTTTTTATACGTTTCCAGCTTTCTGACCTGAATAAATTGATTTTCAGAGATAAAAAATATTTTTTGTCGTGAAAAATACAGTTTTATTCCGAGAAGTACAAAAATGCCTAAAAACGCTCGTATTCGTTGAAAGTGAACGTTTTTAGACATTTCCAGCTCTCTGACGTTAATAAATTTATTTTCAAAGATATAAAATATTTTTTGTCGTGAAAAATGCAGTTTTAGTCCGAGAAGTACGAAAATGTCTAAAAACGCTTGTATTCGTCGAAAGTGGTCGTTTTTAGACGTTTCCAGCTTTCTGACCTGAATAAATTGATTTTCAGAGATAAAAAATATTTTTTGTCGTGAAAAATACAGTTTTATTCCGAGAAGTACAAAAATGCCTAAAAACGCTCGTATTCGTTGAAAGTGAACGTTTTTAGACATTTCCAGCTCTCTGACGTTAATAAATTTATTTTCAGAGATATAAAATATTTTTTGTCGTGAAAAATGCAGTTTTATTCGGAGAAGTACGAAAATGCCTATAAACGATCGTATTCGTTGAAATGAACGTTTTTAGACATTTCCAGCTCTCTGACGTTAATAAATTTATTTTCAAAGATATAAAATATTTTTTGTCGTGAAAAATGCAGTTTTAGTCCGAGAAGTACGAAAATGTCTAAAAACGCTTGTATTCGTCGAAAGTGGTCGTTTTTAGACGTTTCCAGCTTTCTGACCTGAATAAATTGATTTTCAGAGATAAAAAATATTTTTTGTCGTGAAAAATACAGTTTTATTCCGAGAAGTACAAAAATACCTAAAAACGCTCGTATTCGTTGAAAGTGAACGTTTTTAGACATTTCCAGCTCTCTGACGTTAATAAATTTATTTTCAAAGATATAAAATATTTTTTGTCGTGAAAAATGCAGTTTTAGTCCGAGAAGTACGAAAATGTCTAAAAACGCTTGTATTCGTCGAAAGTGGTCGTTTTTAGACGTTTCCAGCTTTCTGACCTGAATAAATTGATTTTCAGAGATAAAAAATATTTTTTGTCGTGAAAAATACAGTTTTATTCCGAGAAGTACAAAAATGCCTAAAAACGCTCGTATTCGTTGAAAGTGAACGTTTTTAGACATTTCCAGCTCTCTGACGTTAATAAATTTATTTTCAGCGATATAAAATATTTTTTGTCGTGAAAAATGCAGTTTTATTCGGAGAAGTACGAAAATGTCTAAAAACGCTTGTATTCGTCGAAAGTGGTCGTTTTTAGACGTTTCCAGCTCTCTGACGTTAATAAATTTATTTTCAAAGATATAAAATATTTTTTGTCGTGAAAAATGCAGTTTTAGTCCGAGAAGTACGAAAATGTCTAAAAACGCTTGTATTCGTCGAAAGTGGTCGTTTTTAGACGTTTCCAGCTTTCTGACCTGAATAAATTCATTTTCAGAGATAAAAAATATTTTTTGTCGTGAAAAATACAGTTTTATTCCGAGAAGTACAAAAATGCCTAAAAACGCTCGTATTCGTTGAAAGTGAACGTTTTTAGACATTTCCAGCTCTCTGACGTTAATAAATTTATTGTCAAAGATATAAAATATTTTTTGTCGTGAAAAATGCAGTTTTAGTCCGAGAAGTACGAAAATGTCTAAAAACGCTTGTATTCGTCGAAAGTGGTCGTTTTTAGATGTTTCCAGCTTTCTGACCTGAATAAATTGATTTTCAGAGATAAAAAATATTTTTTGTCGTGAAAAATACAGTTTTATTCCGAGAAGTACAAAAATGCCTAAAAACGCTCGTATTCGTTGAAAGTGAACGTTTTTAGACATTTCCAGCTCTCTGACGTTAATAAATTTATTTTCAAAGATATAAAATATTTTTTGTCGTGAAAAATGCAGTTTTAGTCCGAGAAGTACGAAAATGTCTAAAAACGCTTGTATTCGTCGAAAGTGGTCGTTTTTAGACGTTTCCAGCTTTCTGACCTGAATAAATTGATTTTCAGAGATAAAAAATATTTTTTGTCGTGAAAAATACAGTTTTATTCCGAGAAGTACAAAAATGCCTAAAAACGCTCGTATTCGTTGAAAGTGAACGTTTTTAGACATTTCCAGCTCTCTGACGTTAATAAATTTATTTTCAGAGATATAAAATATTTTTTGTCGTGAAAAATGCAGTTTTATTCGGAGAAGTACGAAAATGCCTAAAATCGATCGTATTCGTTGAAAGTGAACGTTTTTAGACATTTCCAGCTCTCTGACGTTAATAAATTTATTTTCAAAGATATAAAATATTTTTTGTCGTGAAAAATGCAGTTTTAGTCCCAGAAGTACGAAAATGTCTAAAAACGCTTGTATTCGTCGAAAGTGGTCGTTTTTAGACGTTTCCAGCTTTCTGACCTGAATAAATTGATTTTCAGAGATAAAAAATATTTTTTGTCGTGAAAAATACAGTTTTATTCCGAGAAGTACAAAAATGCCTAAAAACGCTCGTATTCGTTGAAAGTGAACGTTTTTAGACATTTCCAGCTCTCTGACGTTAATAAATTTATTTTCAAAGATATAAAATATTTTTTGTCGTGAAAAATGCAGTTTTAGTCCGAGAAGTACGAAAATGTCTAAAAACGCTCGTATTCGTTGAAAGTGAACGTTTTTAGACGTTTCCAGCTTTCTGACCTGAATAAATTGATTTTCAGAGATAAAAAATATTTTTTGTCGTGAAAAATATAGTTTTATTCCGAGAAGTACAAAAATGCCTAAAAACGCTCGTATTCGTTGAAAGTGAACGTTTTTAGACATTTCCAGCTCTCTGACGTTAATAAATTTATTTTCAAAGATATAAAATATTTTTTGTCGTGAAAAATGCAGTTTTAGTCCGAGAAGTACGAAAATGTCTAAAAACGCTTGTATTCGTCGAAAGTGGTCGTTTTTAGACGTTTCCAGCTTTCTGACCTGAATAAATTGATTTTCAGAGATAAAAAATATTTTTTGACGTCAAAAATACAGTTTTATTCCGAGAAGTACAAAAATGCCTAAAAACGCTCGTATTCGTTGAAAGTGAACGTTTTTAGACATTTCCAGCTCTCTGACGTTAATAAATTTATATTCAAAGATATAAAATATTTTTTGTCGTGAAAAATGCAGTTTTAGTCCGAGAAGTACGAAAATGTCTAAAAACGCTTGTATTCGTCGAAAGTGGTCGTTTTTAGACGTTTCCAGCTTTCTGACCTGAATAAATTGATTTTCAGAGATAAAAAATATTTTTTGTCGTGAAAAATACAGTTTTATTCCGAGAAGTACAAAAATGCCTAAAAACGCTCGTATTCGTTGAAAGTGAACGTTTTTAGACATTTCCAGCTCTCTGACGTTAATAAAATTATTTTCAGAGATATAAAATATTTTTTTGTCGTGAAAAATGCAGTTTTATTCGGAGAAGTACGAAAATGCCTAAAAACGATCGTATTCGTTGAAAGTGAACGTTTTTAGACATTTCCAGTTCTCTGACGTTAATAAATTTATTTTCAAAGATATAAAATATTTTTTGTCGTGAAAAATGCAGTTTTAGTCCGAGAAGTACGAAAATGTCTAAAAACGCTTGTATTCGTCGAAAGTGGTCGTTTTTATACGTTTCCAGCTTTCTGACTTGAATAAATTGATTTTCAGAGATAAAAAATATTTTTTGTCGTGAAAAATACAGTTTTATTCCGAGAAGTACAAAAATGCCTAAAAACGCTCGTATTCGTTGAAAGTGAACGTTTTTAGACATTTCCAGCTCTCTGACGTTAATAAATTTATTTTCAAAGATATAAAATATTTTTTGTCGTGAAAAATGCAGTTTTAGTCCGAGAAGTACGAAAATGTCTAAAAACGCTTGTATTCGTCGAAAGTGGTCGTTTTTAGACGTTTCCAGCTTTCTGACCTGAATAAATTGATTTTCAGAGATAAAAAATATTTTTTGTCGTGAAAAATACAGTTTTATTCCGAGAAGTACAAAAATGCCTAAAAACGCTCGTATTCGTTGAAAGTGAACGTTTTTAGACATTTCCAGCTCTCTGACGTTAATAAATTTATTTTCAGAGATATAAAATATTTTTTGTCGTGAAAAATGCAGTTTTATTCCGAGAAGTACGAAAATGCCTAAAAACGATCGTATTCGTTGAAAGTGAACGTTTTTAGACATTTCCAGTTCTCTGACGTTAATAAATTTATTTTCAAAGATATAAAATATTTTTTGTCGTGAAAAATGCAGTTTTAGTCCGAGAAGTACGAAAATGTCTAAAAACGCTTGTATTCGTCGAAAGTGGTCGTTTTTATACGTTTCCAGCTTTCTGACCTGAATAAATTGATTTTCAGAGATAAAAAATATTTTTTGTCGTGAAAAATACAGTTTTATTCCGAGAAGTACGAAAATGCCTAAAAACGATCGTATTCGTTGAAAGTGAACGTTTTTAGACATTTCCAGTTCTCTGACGTTAATAAATTTATTTTCAAAGATATAAAATATTTTTTGTCGTGAAAAATGCAGTTTTAGTCCGAGAAGTACGAAAATGTCTAAAAACGCTTGTATTCGTCGAAAGTGGTCGTTTTTATACGTTTCCAGCTTTCTGACCTGAATAAATTGATTTTCAGAGATAAAAAATATTTTTTGTCGTGAAAAATACAGTTTTATTCCGAGAAGTACAAAAATGCCTAAAAACGCTCGTATTCGTTGAAAGTGAACGTTTTTAGACATTTCCAGCTCTCTGACGTTAATAAATTTATTTTCAGAGATATAAAATATTTTTTGTCGTGAAAAATGCAGTTTTAGTCCGAGAAGTACGAAAATGTCTAAAAACGCTTGTATTCGTCGAAAGTGGTCGTTTTTAGATGTTTCCAGCTTTCTGACCTGAATAAATTGATTTTCAGAGATAAAAAATATTTTTTGTCGTGAAAAATACAGTTTTAGTCCGAGAAGTACGAAAATGTCTAAAAACGCTTGTATTCGTCGAAAGTGGTCGTTTTTAGACGTTTCCAGCTTTCTGACCTGAATAAATTGATTTTCAGAGATAAAAAATATTTTTTGTCGTGAAAAATACAGTTTTATTCCGAGAAGTACAAAAATGCCTAAAAACGCTCGTATTCGTTGAAAGTGAACGTTTTTAGACATTTCCAGCTCTCTGACGTTAATAAATTTATTTTCAGAGATATAAAATATTTTTTGTCGTGAAAAATGCAGTTTTATTCGGAGAAGTACGAAAATGCCTAAAAACGATCGTATTCATTGAAATGAACGTTTTTAGACATTTCCAGCTCTCTGACGTTAATAAATTTATTTTCAAAGATATAAAATATTTTTTGTCGTGAAAAATGCAGTTTTAGTCCGAGAAGTACGAAAATGTCTAAAAACGCTTGTATTCGTCGAAAGTGGTCGTTTTTAGACGTTTCCAGCTTTCTGACCTGAATAAATTGATTTTCAGAGATAAAAAATATTTTTTGTCGTGAAAAATACAGTTTTATTCCGAGAAGTACAAAAATGCCTAAAAACGCTCGTATTCGTTGAAAGTGAACGTTTTTAGACATTTCCAGCTCTCTGACGTTAATAAATTTATTTTCAAAGATATAAAATATTTTTTGTCGTGAAAAATGCAGTTTTAGTCCGAGAAGTACGAAAATGTCTAAAAACGCTTGTATTCGTCGAAAGTAGTCGTTTTTAGACGTTTCCAGCTTTCTGACCTGAATAAATTGATTTTCAGAGATAAAAAATATTTTTTGTCGTGAAAAATACAGTTTTATTCCGAGAAGTACAAAAATGCCTAAAAACGCTCGTATTCGTTGAAAGTGAACGTTTTTAGACATTTCCAGCTCTCTGACGTTAATAAATTTATTTTCAGAGATATAAAATATTTTTTGTCGTGAAAAATGCAGTTTTATTCGGAGAAGTACGAAAATGCCTAAAAACCATCGTATTCGTTGAAAGTGAACGTTTTTAGACATTTGCAGCTCTCTGACGTTAATAAATTTATTTTCAAAGACATAAAATATTTTTTGTCGTGAAAAATGCAGTTTTAGTCCGAGAAGTACGAAAATGTCTAAAAACGCTTGTATTCGTCGAAAGTGGTCGTTTTTAGACGTTTCCAGCTTTCTGACCTGAATAAATTGATTTTCAGAGATAAAAAATATTTTTTGTCGTGAAAAATACAGTTTTATTCCGAGAAGTACAAAAATGCCTAAAAACGCTCGTATTCGTTGAAAGTGAACGTTTTTAGACATTTCCAGCTCTCTGACGTTAATAAATTTATTTTCAAAGATATAAAATATTTTTTGTCGTGAAAAATGCAGTTTTAGTCCGAGAAGTACGAAAATGTCTAAAAACGCTTGTATTCGTCGAAAGTGGTCGTTTTTAGACGTTTCCAGCTTTCTGACCTGAATAAATTGATTTTCAGAGATAAAAAATATTTTTTGTCGTGAAAAATACAGTTTTATTCCGAGAAGTACAAAAATGCCTAAAAACGCTCGTATTCGTTGAAAGTGAACGTTTTTAGACATTTCCAGCTCTCTGACGTTAATAAATTTATTTTCAGAGATATAAAATATTTTTTGTCGTGAAAAATGCAGTTTTATTCGGAGAAGTACGAAAATGCCTAAAAACGATCGTATTCGTTGAAAGTGAACGTTTTTAGACATTTCCAGCTCTCTGACGTTAATAAATTTATTTTCAAAGATATAAAATATTTTTTGTCGTGAAAAATGCAGTTTTAGTCCGAGAAGTACGAAAATGTCTAAAAACGCTTGTATTCGTCGAAAGTGGTCGTATTTAGACGTTTCCAGCTTTTTGACCTGAATAAATTGATTTTCAGAGATAAAAAATATTTTTTGTCGTGAAAAATACAGTTTTATTCCGAGAAGTACAAAAATGCCTAAAAACGCTCGTATTCGTTGAAAGTGAACGTTTTTAGACATTTCCAGCTCTCTGACGTTAATAAATTTATTTTCAAAGATATAAAATATTTTTTGTCGTGAAAAATGCAGTTTTAGTCCGAGAAGTACGAAAATGTCTAAAAACGCTTGTATTCTTCGAAAGTGGTCGTTTTTAGACGTTTCTAGCTTTCTGACCTGAATAAATTGATTTTCAGAGATAAAAAATATTTTTTGTCGTGAAAAATACAGTTTTATTCCGAGAAGTACAAAAATGCCTAAAAACGCTCGTATTCGTTGAAAGTGAACGTTTTTAGACATTTCCAGCTCTCTGACGTTAATAAATTTATTTTCAGAGATATAAAATATTTTTTGTCGTGAAAAATGCAGTTTTATTCGGAGAAGTACGAAAATGCCTAAAAACGATCGTATTCGTTGAAAGTGAACGTTTTTAGACATTTCCAGCTCTCTGACGTTAATAAATTTATTTTCAAAGACATAAAATATTTTTTGTCGTGAAAAATGCAGTTTTAGTCCGAGAAGTACGAAAATGTCTAAAAACGCTTGTATTCGTCGAAAGTGGTCGTTTTTATACGTTTCCAGCTTTCTGACCTGATTAAATTTATTTTCAGAGATAAAAAATATTTTTTGTCGTGAAAAATACAGTTTTATTCCGAGAAGTACAAAAATGCCTAAAAACGCTCGTATTCGTTGAAAGTGAACGTTTTTAGACATTTCCAGCTCTCTGACGTTAATAAATTTATTTTCAGAGATATAAAATATTTTTTGTCGTGAAAAATGCAGTTTTATTCGGAGAAGTACGAAAATGCCTAAAAACGATCGTATTCGTTGAAAGTGAACGTTTTTAGACATTTCCAGCTCTCTGACGTTAATAAATTTATTTTCAAAGATATAAAATATTTTTTGTCGTGAAAAATACAGTTTTATTCCGAGAAGTACAAAAATGCCTAAAAACGCTCGTACTCGTTGAAAGTGAACGTTTTTAGACATTTCCAGCTCTCTGACGTTAATAAATTTATTTTCAGAGATAAAAAATATTTTTTGTCGTGAAAAATACAGTTTTATTCCGAGAAGTACAAAAATGCCTAAAAACGCTCGTATTCGTTGAAAGTGAACGTTTTTAGACATTTCCAGCTCTCTGACGTTAATAAATTTATTTTCAGAGATATAAAATATTTTTTGTCGTGAAAAATGCAGTTTTATTCGGAGAAGTACGAAAATGCCTAAAAACGATCGTATTCGTTGAAAGTGAACGTTTTTAGACATTTCCAGCTCTCTGACGTTAATAAATTTATTTTCAAAGATATAAAATATTTTTTGTCGTGAAAAATGCAGTTTTAGTCCGAGAAGTACAAAAATGTCTAAAAACGCTTGTATTCGTCGAAAGTGGTCGTTTTTAGACGTTTCCAGCTTTCTGACCTGAATAAATTGATTTTCAGAGATATAAAATATTTTTTGTAGTGAAAAATGCAGTTTTATTCGGAGAAGTACGAAAATGCCTAAAAACGATCGTATTCGTTGAAAGTGAACGTTTTTAGACATTTCCAGCTCTCTGACGTTAATAAATTTATTTTCAGAGATATAAAATATTTTTTGTCGTGAAAAATGCAGTTTTATTCGGAGAAGTACGAAAATGCCTAAAAACGATCGTATTCGTTGAAAGTGAACGTTTTTAGACATTTCCAGCTCTCTGACGTTAATAAATTTATTTTCAAAGATATAAAATATTTTTTGTCGTGAAAAATGCAGTTTTAGTCCGAGAAGTACGAAAATGTCTAAAAACGCTTGTATTCGTCGAAAGTGGTCGTTTTTAGACGTTTCCAGCTTTCTGACCTGAATAAATTGATTTTCAGAGATATAAAATATTTTTTGTCGTGAAAAATGCAGTTTTATTCGGAGAAGTACGAAAATGCCTAAAAACGATCGTATTCGTTGAAAGTGAACGTTTTTAGACATTTCCAGCTCTCTGACGTTAATAAATTTATTTTCAAAGATATAAAATATTTTTTGTCGTGAAAAATGCAGTTTTAGTCCGAGAAGTACGAAAATGTCTAAAAACGCTTGTATTCGTCGAAAGTGGTCGTATTTAGACGTTTCCAGCTTTTTGACCTGAATAAATTGATTTTCAGAGATAAAAAATATTTTTTGTCGTGAAAAATACAGTTTTATTCCGAGAAGTACAAAAATGCCTAAAAACGCTCGTATTCGTTGAAAGTGAACGTTTTTAGACATTTCCAGCTCTCTGACGTTAATAAATTTATTTTCAAAGATATAAAATATTTTTTGTCGTGAAAAATGCAGTTTTAGTCCGAGAAGTACGAAAATGTCTAAAAACGCTTGTATTCTTCGAAAGTGGTCGTTTTTAGACGTTTCTAGCTTTCTGACCTGAATAAATTGATTTTCAGAGATAAAAAATATTTTTTGTCGTGAAAAATACAGTTTTATTCCGAGAAGTACAAAAATGCCTAAAAACGCTCGTATTCGTTGAAAGTGAACGTTTTTAGACATTTCCAGCTCTCTGACGTTAATAAATTTATTTTCAGAGATATAAAATATTTTTTGTCGTGAAAAATGCAGTTTTATTCGGAGAAGTACGAAAATGCCTAAAAACGATCGTATTCGTTGAAAGTGAACGTTTTTAGACATTTCCAGCTCTCTGACGTTAATAAATTTATTTTCAAAGATATAAAATATTTTTTGTCGTGAAAAATACAGTTTTATTCCGAGAAGTACAAAAATGCCTAAAAACGCTCGTACTCGTTGAAAGTGAACGTTTTTAGACATTTCCAGCTCTCTGACGTTAATAAATTTATTTTCAGAGATAAAAAATATTTTTTGTCGTGAAAAATACAGTTTTATTCCGAGAAGTACAAAAATGCCTAAAAACGCTCGTATTCGTTGAAAGTGAACGTTTTTAGACATTTCCAGCTCTCTGACGTTAATAAATTTATTTTCAGAGATATAAAATATTTTTTGTCGTGAAAAATGCAGTTTTATTCGGAGAAGTACGAAAATGCCTAAAAACGATCGTATTCGTTGAAAGTGAACGTTTTTAGACATTTCCAGCTCTCTGACGTTAATAAATTTATTTTCAAAGATATAAAATATTTTTTGTCGTGAAAAATGCAGTTTTAGTCCGAGAAGTACAAAAATGTCTAAAAACGCTTGTATTCGTCGAAAGTGGTCGTTTTTAGACGTTTCCAGCTTTCTGACCTGAATAAATTGATTTTCAGAGATATAAAATATTTTTTGTAGTGAAAAATGCAGTTTTATTCGGAGAAGTACGAAAATGCCTAAAAACGATCGTATTCGTTGAAAGTGAACGTTTTTAGACATTTCCAGCTCTCTGACGTTAATAAATTTATTTTCAGAGATATAAAATATTTTTTGTCGTGAAAAATGCAGTTTTATTCGGAGAAGTACGAAAATGCCTAAAAACGATCGTATTCGTTGAAAGTGAACGTTTTTAGACATTTCCAGCTCTCTGACGTTAATAAATTTATTTTCAAAGATATAAAATATTTTTTGTCGTGAAAAATGCAGTTTTAGTCCGAGAAGTACGAAAATGTCTAAAAACGCTTGTATTCGTCGAAAGTGGTCGTTTTTAGACGTTTCCAGCTTTCTGACCTGAATAAATTGATTTTCAGAGATAAAAAATATTTTTTGTCGTGAAAAATACAGATTTATTCCGAGAAGTACAAAAATGCCTAAAAACGCTCGTATTCCTTGAAAGTGAACGTTTTTAGACATTTCCAGCTCTCTGACGTTAATAAATTTATTTTCAAAGATATAAAATATTTTTTGTCGTGAAAAATGCAGTTTTAGTCCGAGAAGTACGAAAATGTCTAAAAACGCTTGTATTCGTCGAAAGTGGTCGTTTTTAGACGTTTCCAGCTTTCTGACCTGAATAAATTGATTTTCAGAGATAAAAAATATTTTTTGTCGTGAAAAATACAGTTTTATTCCGAGAAGTACAAAAATGCCTAAAAACGCTCGTATTCGTTGAAAGTGAACGTTTTTAGACATTTCCAGCTCTCTGACGTTAATAAATTTATTTTCAGAGATATAAAATATTTTTTGTCGTGAAAAATGCAGTTTTATTCGGAGAAGTACGAAAATGCCTAAAAACGATCGTATTCGTTGAAAGTGAACGTTTTTAGACATTTCCAGCTCTCTGACGTTAATAAATTTATTTTCAAAGATATAAAATATTTTTTGTCGTGAAAAATGCAGTTTTAGTCCGAGAAGTACGAAAATGTCTAAAAACGCTTGTATTCGTCGAATGTGGTCGTTTTTAGACGTTTCCAGCTTTCTGAGCTGAATAAATTGATTTTCAGAGATAAAAAATATTTTTTGTCGTGAAAAATACAGTTTTATTCCGAGAAGTACAAAAATGCCTAAAAACGCTCGTTTTCGTTGAAACTGAACGTTTTTAGACATTTCCAGCTCTCTGACGTTAATAAATTTATTTTCAAAGATATAAAATATTTTTTGTCGTGAAAAATGCAGTTTTAGTCCGAGAAGTACGAAAATGTCTAAAAACGCTTGTATTCGTCGAAAGTGGTCGTTTTTATACGTTTCCAGCTTTCTGACCTGAATAAATTTATTTTCAGAGATAAAAAATATTTTTTGTCGTGAAAAATACAGTTTTATTCCGAGAAGTACAAAAATGCCTAAAAACGCTCGTATTCGTTGAAAGTGAACGTTTTTAGACATTTCCAGCTCTCTGACGTTAATAAATTTATTTTCAGAGATATAAAATATTTTTTGTCGTGAAAAATGCAGTTTTATTCGGAGAAGTACGAAAATGCCTAAAAACGATCGTATTCGTTGAAAGTGAACGTTTTTAGACATTTCCAGCTCTCTGACGTTAATAAATTTATTTTCAAAGATATAAAATATTTTTTGTCGTGAAAAATGCAGTTTTAGTCCGAGAAGTACGAAAATGTCTAAAAACGCTTGTATTCGTCGAAAGTGGTCGTTTTTAGACGTTTCCAGCTTTCTGACCTGAATAAATTGATTTTCAGAGATAAAAAATATTTTTTGTCGTGGAAAATACAGTTTTATTCCGAGAAGTACAAAAATGCCTAAAAACGCTCGTATTCGTTGAAAGTGAACGTTTTTAGACATTTCCAGCTCTCTGACGTTAATAAATTTATTTTCAGAGATATAAAATATTTTTTGTCGTGAAAAATGCAGTTTTATTCGGAGAAGTACGAAAATGCCTAAAAACGATCGTATTCGTTGAAAGTGAACGTTTTTAGACATTTCCAGCTCTCTGACGTTAATAAATTTATTTTCAAAGATATAAAATATTTTTTGTCGTGAAAAATGCAGTTTTAGTCCGAGAAGTACGAAAATGTCTAAAAACGCTTGTATTCGTCGAAAGTGGTCGTTTTTAGACGTTTCCAGCTTTCTGACCTGAATAAATTGATTTTCAGAGATAAAAAATATTTTTTGTCGTGAAAAATACAGTTTTATTCCGAGAAGTACAAAAATGCCTAAAAACGCTCGTTTTCGTTGAAAGTGAACGTTTTTAGACATTTCCAGCTCTCTGACGTTAATAAATTTATTTTCAAAGATATAAAATATTTTTTGTCGTGAAAAATGCAGTTTTAGTCCGAGAAGTACGAAAATGTCTAAAAACGCTTGTATTCGTCGAAAGTGGTCGTTTTTATACGTTTCCAGCTTTCTGACCTGAATAAATTTATTTTCAGAGATAAAAAATATTTTTTGTCGTGAAAAATACAGTTTTATTCCGAGAAGTACAAAAATGCCTAAAAACGCTCGTATTCGTTGAAAGTGAACGTTTTTAGACATTTCCAGCTCTCTGACGTTAATAAATTTATTTTCAGAGATATAAAATATTTTTTGTCGTGAAAAATGCAGTTTTATTCGGAGAAGTACGAAAATGCCTAAAAACGATCGTATTCGTTGAAAGTGAACGTTTTTAGACATTTCCAGCTCTCTGACGTTAATAAATTTATTTTCAAAGATATAAAATATTTTTTGTCGTGAAAAATACAGTTTTATTCCGAGAAGTACAAAAATGCCTAAAAACGCTCGTACTCGTTGAAAGTGAACGTTTTTAGACATTTCCAGCTCTCTGACGTTAATAAATTTATTTTCAGAGATATAAAATATTTTTTGTCGTGAAAAATGCAGTTTTATTCGGAGAAGTACGAAAATGCCTAAAAACGATCGTATTCGTTGAAAGTGAACGTTTTTAGACATTTCCAGCTCTCTGACGTTAATAAATTTATTTTCAAAGATATAAAATATTTTTTGTCGTGAAAAATGCAGTTTTAGTCCGAGAAGTACGAAAATGTCTAAAAACGCTTGTATTCGTCGAAAGTGGTCGTTTTTAGACGTTTCCAGCTTTCTGACCTGAATAAATTGATTTTCAGAGATAAAAAATATTTTTTGTCGTGAAAAATACAGTTTTATTCCGAGAAGTACAAAAATGCCTAAAAACGCTCGTATTCGTTGAAAGTGAACGTTTTTAGACATTTCCAGCTCTCTGACGTTAATAAATTTATTTTCAAAGATATAAAATATTTTTTGTCGTGAAAAATGCAGTTTTAGTCCGAGAAGTACGAAAATGTCTAAAAACGCTTGTATTCGTCGAAAGTGGTCGTTTTTAGACGTTTCCAGCTTTCTGACCTGAATAAATTGATTTTCAGAGATATAAAATATTTTTTGTAGTGAAAAATGCAGTTTTATTCGGAGAAGTACGAAAATGCCTAAAAACGATCGTATTCGTTGAAAGTGAACGTTTTTGGACATTTCCAGCTCTCTGACGTTAATAAATTTATTTTCAGAGATATAAAATATTTTTTGTCGTGAAAAATGCAGTTTTATTCGGAGAAGTACGAAAATGCCTAAAAACGATCGTATTCGTTGAAAGTGAACGTTTTTAGACATTTCCAGCTCTCTGACGTTAATAAATTTATTTTCAAAGACATAAAATATTTTTTGTCGTGAAAAATGCAGTTTTAGTCCGAGAAGTACGAAAATGTCTAAAAACGCTTGTATTCGTCGAAAGTGGTCGTTTTTAGACGTTTCCAGCTTTCTGACCTGAATAAATTGATTTTCAGAGATAAAAAATATTTTTTGTCGTGAAAAATACAGATTTATTCCGAGAAGTACAAAAATGCCTAAAAACGCTCGTATTCCTTGAAAGTGAACGTTTTTAGACATTTCCAGCTCTCTGACGTTAATAAATTTATTTTCAAAGATATAAAATATTTTTTGTCGTGAAAAATGCAGTTTTAGTCCGAGAAGTACGAAAATGTCTAAAAACGCTTGTATTCGTCGAAAGTGGTCGTTTTTAGACGTTTCCAGCTTTCTGACCTGAATAAATTGATTTTCAGAGTTAAAAAATATTTTTTGTCGTGAAAAATACAGTTTTATTCCGAGAAGTACAAAAATGCCTAAAAACGCTCGTATTCGTTGAAAGTGAACGTTTTTAGACATTTCCAGCTCTCTGACGTTAATAAATTTATTTTCAGAGATATAAAATATTTTTTGTCGTGAAAAATGCAGTTTTATTCGGAGAAGTACGAAAATGCCTAAAAACGATCGTATTCGTTGAAAGTGAACGTTTTTAGACATTTCCAGCTCTCTGACGTTAATAAATTTATTTTCAAAGATATAAAATATTTTTTGTCGTGAAAAATGCAGTTTTAGTCCGAGAAGTACGAAAATGTCTAAAAACGCTTGTATTCGTCGAATGTGGTCGTTTTTAGACGTTTCCAGCTTTCTGAGCTGAATAAATTGATTTTCAGAGATAAAAAATATTTTTTGTCGTGAAAAATACAGTTTTATTCCGAGAAGTACAAAAATGCCTAAAAACGCTCGTATTCGTTGAAAGTGAACGTTTTTAGACATTTCCAGCTCTCTGACGTTAATAAATTTATTTTCAGAGATATAAAATATTTTTTGTCGTGAAAAATGCAGTTTTATTCGGAGAAGTACGAAAATGCCTAAAAACGATCGTATTCGTTGAAAGTGAACGTTTTTAGACATTTCCAGCTCTCTGACGTTAATAAATTTATTTTCAAAGATATAAAATATTTTTTGTCGTGAAAAATGCAGTTTTAGTCCGAGAAGTACGAAAATGTCTAAAAACGCTTGTATTCGTCGAAAGTGGTCGTTTTTAGACGTTTCCAGCTTTCTGACCTGAATAAATTGATTTTCAGAGATAAAAAATATTTTTTGTCGTGAAAAATACAGTTTTATTCGGAGAAGTACGAAAATGCCTAAAAACGATCGTATTCGTTGAAAGTGAACGTTTTTAGACATTTCCAGCTCTCTGACGTTAATAAATTTATTTTCAAAGATATAAAATATTTTTTGTCGTGAAAAATGCAGTTTTAGTCCGAGAAGTACGAAAATGTCTAAAAACGCTTGTATTCGTCGAAAGTGGTCGTTTTTAGACGTTTCCAGCTTTCTGACCTGAATAAATTGATTTTCAGAGATAAAAAATATTTTTTGTCGTGAAAAATACAGTTTTATTCCGAGAAGTACAAAAATGCCTAAAAACGCTTGTATTCGTTGAAAGTGAACGTTTTTAGACATTTCCAGCTCTCTGACGTTAATAAATTTATTTTCAGAGATATAAAATATTTTTTGGTCGTGAAAAATGCAGTTTTATTCGGAGAAGTACGAAAATGCCTAAAAACGATCGTATTCGTTGAAAGTGAACGTTTTTAGACATTTCCAGCTCTCTGACGTTAATAAATTTATTTTCAAAGATATAAAATATTTTTTGTCGTGAAAAATGCAGTTTTAGTCCGAGAAGTACGAAAATGTCTAAAAACGCTTGTATTCGTCGAAAGTGGTCGTTTTTAGACGTTTCCAGCTTTCTGACCTGAATAAATTGATTTTCAGAGATAAAAAATATGTTTTGTCGTGAAAAATACAGTTTTATTCCGAGAAGTACAAAAATGCCTAAAAACGCTCGTATTCGTTGAAAGTGAACGTTTTTAGACATTTCCAGCTCTCTGACGTTAATAAATTTATTTTCAGAGATATAAAATATTTTTTGTCGTGAAAAATGCAGTTTTATTCGGAGAAGTACGAAAATGCCTAAAAACGATCGTATTCGTTGAAAGTGAACGTTTTTAGACATTTCCAGCTCTCTGACGTTAATAAATTTATTTTCAAAGATATAAAATATTTTTTGTCGTGAAAAATGCAGTTTTAGTCCGAGAAGTACGAAAATGTCTAAAAACGCTTGTATTCGTCGAAAGTGGTCGTTTTTAGACGTTTCCAGCTTTCTGACCTGAATAAATTGATTTTCAGAGATAAAAAATATTTTTTGTCGTGAAAAATACAGTTTTATTCCGAGAAGTACAAAAATGCCTAAAAACGCTCGTATTCGTTGAAAGTGAACGTTTTTAGACATTTCCAGCTCTCTGACGTTAATAAATTTATTTTCAAAGATATAAAATATTTTTTGTCGTGAAAAATGCAGTTTTAGTCCGAGAAGTACGAAAATGTCTAAAAACGCTTGTATTCGTCGAAAGTGGTCGTTTTTAGACGTTTCCAGCTTTCTGACCTGAATAAATTGATTTTCAGAGTTAAAAAATATTTTTTGTCGTGAAAAATACAGTTTTATTCCGAGAAGTACAAAAATGCCTAAAAACGCTCGTATTCGTTGAAAGTGAACGTTTTTAGACATTTCCAGCTCTCTGACGTTAATAAATTTATTTTCAGAGATATAAAATATTTTTTGTCGTGAAAAATGCAGTTTTATTCGGAGAAGTACGAAAATGCCTAAAAACGATCGTATTCGTTGAAAGTGAACGTTTTTAGACATTTCCAGCTCTCTGACGTTAATAAATTTATTTTCAAAGATATAAAATATTTTTTGTCGTGAAAAATGCAGTTTTAGTCCGAGAAGTACGAAAATGTCTAAAAACGCTTGTATTCGTCGAATGTGGTCGTTTTTAGACGTTTCCAGCTTTCTGAGCTGAATAAATTGATTTTCAGAGATAAAAAATATTTTTTGTCGTGAAAAATACAGTTTTATTCCGAGAAGTACAAAAATGCCTAAAAACGCTCGTATTCGTTGAAAGTGAACGTTTTTAGACATTTCCAGCTCTCTGACGTTAATAAATTTATTTTCAGAGATATAAAATATTTTTTGTCGTGAAAAATGCAGTTTTATTCGGAGAAGTACGAAAATGCCTAAAAACGATCGTATTCGTTGAAAGTGAACGTTTTTAGACATTTCCAGCTCTCTGACGTTAATAAATTTATTTTCAAAGATATAAAATATTTTTTGTCGTGAAAAATGCAGTTTTAGTCCGAGAAGTACGAAAATGTCTAAAAACGCTTGTATTCGTCGAAAGTGGTCGTTTTTAGACGTTTCCAGCTTTCTGACCTGAATAAATTGATTTTCAGAGATAAAAAATATTTTTTGTCGTGAAAAATACAGTTTTATTCCGAGAAGTACAAAAATGAATAAAAACGCTCGTATTCGTCGAAAGTGTTCGTTTTTAGACGTTTCCAGCTTTCTGACGTTAATAAATTTATTTTCAAAGATATAAAATATTTTTTGTCGTGAAAAATGCAGTTTTATTCGGAGAAGTACGAAAATGCCTAAAAACGATCGTATTCGTTGAAAGTGAACGTTTTTAGACATTTCCAGCTCTCTGACGTTAATAAATTTATTTTCAAAGATATAAAATATTTTTTGTCGTGAAAAATACAGTTTTATTCCGAGAAGTACAAAAATGCCTAAAAACGCTCGTACTCGTTGAAAGTGAACGTTTTTAGACATTTCCAGCTCTCTGACGTTAATAAATTTATTTTCAGAGATATAAAATATTTTTTGTCGTGAAAAATGCAGTTTTATTCGGAGAAGTACGAAAATGCCTAAAAACGATCGTATTCGTTGAAAGTGAACGTTTTTAGACATTTCCAGCTCTCTGACGTTAATAAATTTATTTTCAAAGATATAAAATATTTTTTGTCGTGAAAAATGCAGTTTTAGTCCGAGAAGTACGAAAATGTCTAAAAACGCTTGTATTCGTCGAAAGTGGTCGTTTTTAGACGTTTCCAGCTTTCTGACCTGAATAAATTGATTTTCAGAGATAAAAAATATTTTTTGTCGTGAAAAATACAGTTTTATTCCGAGAAGTACAAAAATGCCTAAAAACGCTCGTATTCGTTGAAAGTGAACGTTTTTAGACATTTCCAGCTCTCTGACGTTAATAAATTTATTTTCAAAGATATAAAATATTTTTTGTCGTGAAAAATGCAGTTTTAGTCCGAGAAGTACGAAAATGTCTAAAAACGCTTGTATTCGTCGAAAGTGGTCGTTTTTAGACGTTTCCAGCTTTCTGACCTGAATAAATTGATTTTCAGAGATATAAAATATTTTTTGTAGTGAAAAATGCAGTTTTATTCGGAGAAGTACGAAAATGCCTAAAAACGATCGTATTCGTTGAAAGTGAACGTTTTTGGACATTTCCAGCTCTCTGACGTTAATAAATTTATTTTCAGAGATATAAAATATTTTTTGTCGTGAAAAATGCAGTTTTATTCGGAGAAGTACGAAAATGCCTAAAAACGATCGTATTCGTTGAAAGTGAACGTTTTTAGACATTTCCAGCTCTCTGACGTTAATAAATTTATTTTCAAAGACATAAAATATTTTTTGTCGTGAAAAATGCAGTTTTAGTCCGAGAAGTACGAAAATGTCTAAAAACGCTTGTATTCGTCGAAAGTGGTCGTTTTTAGACGTTTCCAGCTTTCTGACCTGAATAAATTGATTTTCAGAGATAAAAAATATTTTTTGTCGTGAAAAATACAGATTTATTCCGAGAAGTACAAAAATGCCTAAAAACGCTCGTATTCCTTGAAAGTGAACGTTTTTAGACATTTCCAGCTCTCTGACGTTAATAAATTTATTTTCAAAGATATAAAATATTTTTTGTCGTGAAAAATGCAGTTTTAGTCCGAGAAGTACGAAAATGTCTAAAAACGCTTGTATTCGTCGAAAGTGGTCGTTTTTAGACGTTTCCAGCTTTCTGACCTGAATAAATTGATTTTCAGAGTTAAAAAATATTTTTTGTCGTGAAAAATACAGTTTTATTCCGAGAAGTACAAAAATGCCTAAAAACGCTCGTATTCGTTGAAAGTGAACGTTTTTAGACATTTCCAGCTCTCTGACGTTAATAAATTTATTTTCAGAGATATAAAATATTTTTTGTCGTGAAAAATGCAGTTTTATTCGGAGAAGTACGAAAATGCCTAAAAACGATCGTATTCGTTGAAAGTGAACGTTTTTAGACATTTCCAGCTCTCTGACGTTAATAAATTTATTTTCAAAGATATAAAATATTTTTTGTCGTGAAAAATGCAGTTTTAGTCCGAGAAGTACGAAAATGTCTAAAAACGCTTGTATTCGTCGAATGTGGTCGTTTTTAGACGTTTCCAGCTTTCTGAGCTGAATAAATTGATTTTCAGAGATAAAAAATATTTTTTGTCGTGAAAAATACAGTTTTATTCCGAGAAGTACAAAAATGCCTAAAAACGCTCGTATTCGTTGAAAGTGAACGTTTTTAGACATTTCCAGCTCTCTGACGTTAATAAATTTATTTTCAGAGATATAAAATATTTTTTGTCGTGAAAAATGCAGTTTTATTCGGAGAAGTACGAAAATGCCTAAAAACGATCGTATTCGTTGAAAGTGAACGTTTTTAGACATTTCCAGCTCTCTGACGTTAATAAATTTATTTTCAAAGATATAAAATATTTTTTGTCGTGAAAAATGCAGTTTTAGTCCGAGAAGTACGAAAATGTCTAAAAACGCTTGTATTCGTCGAAAGTGGTCGTTTTTAGACGTTTCCAGCTTTCTGACCTGAATAAATTGATTTTCAGAGATAAAAAATATTTTTTGTCGTGAAAAATACAGTTTTATTCGGAGAAGTACGAAAATGCCTAAAAACGATCGTATTCGTTGAAAGTGAACGTTTTTAGACATTTCCAGCTCTCTGACGTTAATAAATTTATTTTCAAAGATATAAAATATTTTTTGTCGTGAAAAATGCAGTTTTAGTCCGAGAAGTACGAAAATGTCTAAAAACGCTTGTATTCGTCGAAAGTGGTCGTTTTTAGACGTTTCCAGCTTTCTGACCTGAATAAATTGATTTTCAGAGATAAAAAATATTTTTTGTCGTGAAAAATACAGTTTTATTCCGAGAAGTACAAAAATGCCTAAAAACGCTCGTATTCGTTGAAAGTGAACGTTTTTAGACATTTCCAGCTCTCTGACGTTAATAAATTTATTTTCAGAGATATAAAATATTTTTTGGTCGTGAAAAATGCAGTTTTATTCGGAGAAGTACGAAAATGCCTAAAAACGATCGTATTCGTTGAAAGTGAACGTTTTTAGACATTTCCAGCTCTCTGACGTTAATAAATTTATTTTCAAAGATATAAAATATTTTTTGTCGTGAAAAATGCAGTTTTAGTCCGAGAAGTACGAAAATGTCTAAAAACGCTTGTATTCGTCGAAAGTGGTCGTTTTTAGACGTTTCCAGCTTTCTGACCTGAATAAATTGATTTTCAGAGATAAAAAATATGTTTTGTCGTGAAAAATACAGTTTTATTCCGAGAAGTACAAAAATGCCTAAAAACGCTCGTATTCGTTGAAAGTGAACGTTTTTAGACATTTCCAGCTCTCTGACGTTAATAAATTTATTTTCAAAGATATAAAATATTTTTTGTCGTGAAAAATGCAGTTTTAGTCCGAGAAGTACGAAAATGTCTAAAAACGCTTGTATTCGTCGAAAGTGGTCGTTTTTAGACGTTTCCAGCTTTCTGACCTGAATAAATTGATTTTCAGAGATAAAAAATATTTTTTGTCGTGAAAAATACAGTTTTATTCCGAGAAGTACAAAAATGCCTAAAAACGCTCGTATTCGTTGAAAGTGAACGTTTTTAGACATTTCCAGCTCTCTGACGTTAATAAATTTATTTTCAGAGATATAAAATATTTTTTGTCGTGAAAAATGCAGTTTTATTCGGAGAAGTACGAAAATGCCTAAAAACGATCGTATTCGTTGAAAGTGAACGTTTTTAGACATTTCCAGCTCTCTGACGTTAATAAATTTATTTTCAAAGATATAAAATATTTTTTGTCGTGAAAAATGCAGTTTTAGTCCGAGAAGTACGAAAATGTCTAAAAACGCT
Source organism: Leptodirus hochenwartii (assembly GCA_947310635.1). Taxonomy (NCBI): domain Eukaryota; kingdom Metazoa; phylum Arthropoda; class Insecta; order Coleoptera; family Leiodidae; genus Leptodirus; species Leptodirus hochenwartii. The sequence continues at coordinate 23,565,908 of OX371177.1, forward strand.
TGTATTCGTCGAAAGTGGTCGTTTTTAGACGTTTCCAGCTTTCTGACCTGAATAAATTGATTTTCAGAGATAAAAAATATTTTTTGTCGTGAAAAATACAGTTTTATTCCGAGAAGTACAAAAATGCCTAAAAACGCTCGTATTCGTTGAAAGTGAACGTTTTTAGACATTTCCAGCTCTCTGACGTTAATAAATTTATTTTCAAAGATATAAAATATTTTTTGTCGTGAAAAATGCAGTTTTAGTCCGAGAAGTACGAAAATGTCTAAAAACGCTTGTATTCGTCGAAAGTGGTCGTTTTTAGACGTTTCCAGCTTTCTGACCTGAATAAATTGATTTTCAGAGTTAAAAAATATTTTTTGTCGTGAAAAATACAGTTTTATTCCGAGAAGTACAAAAATGCCTAAAAACGCTCGTATTCGTTGAAAGTGAACGTTTTTAGACATTTCCAGCTCTCTGACGTTAATAAATTTATTTTCAGAGATATAAAATATTTTTTGTCGTGAAAAATGCAGTTTTATTCGGAGAAGTACGAAAATGCCTAAAAACGATCGTATTCGTTGAAAGTGAACGTTTTTAGACATTTCCAGCTCTCTGACGTTAATAAATTTATTTTCAAAGATATAAAATATTTTTTGTCGTGAAAAATGCAGTTTTAGTCCGAGAAGTACGAAAATGTCTAAAAACGCTTGTATTCGTCGAATGTGGTCGTTTTTAGACGTTTCCAGCTTTCTGAGCTGAATAAATTGATTTTCAGAGATAAAAAATATTTTTTGTCGTGAAAAATACAGTTTTATTCCGAGAAGTACAAAAATGCCTAAAAACGCTCGTATTCGTTGAAAGTGAACGTTTTTAGACATTTCCAGCTCTCTGACGTTAATAAATTTATTTTCAGAGATATAAAATATTTTTTGTCGTGAAAAATGCAGTTTTATTCGGAGAAGTACGAAAATGCCTAAAAACGATCGTATTCGTTGAAAGTGAACGTTTTTAGACATTTCCAGCTCTCTGACGTTAATAAATTTATTTTCAAAGATATAAAATATTTTTTGTCGTGAAAAATGCAGTTTTAGTCCGAGAAGTACGAAAATGTCTAAAAACGCTTGTATTCGTCGAAAGTGGTCGTTTTTAGACGTTTCCAGCTTTCTGACCTGAATAAATTGATTTTCAGAGATAAAAAATATTTTTTGTCGTGAAAAATACAGTTTTATTCCGAGAAGTACAAAAATGCCGAAAAACGCTCGTATTCGTTGAAAGTGAACGTTTTGAGACATTTCCAGCTCTCTGACCTTAATAAATTTATTTTCAAAGATATAAAAAAAATTTTTGTCGTGAAAAATGCAGTTTTAGTCCGAGAAGTACGAAAATGTCTAAAAACGCTTGTATTCGTCGAAAGTGGTCGTTTTTAGACGTTTCCAGCTTTCTGACCTGAATAAATTGATTTTCAGAGATAAAAAATATTTTTTGTCGTGAAAAATACAGTTTTATTCCGAGAAGTACAAAAATGCCTAAAAACGCTCGTATTCGTTGAAAGTGAACGTTTTTAGACATTTCCAGCTCTCTGACGTTAATAAATTTATTTTCAGAGATATAAAATATTTTTTGGTCGTGAAAAATGCAGTTTTATTCGGAGAAGTACGAAAATGCCTAAAAACGATCGTATTCGTTGAAAGTGAACGTTTTTAGACATTTCCAGCTCTCTGACGTTAATAAATTTATTTTCAAAGATATAAAATATTTTTTGTCGTGAAAAATGCAGTTTTAGTCCGAGAAGTACGAAAATGTCTAAAAACGCTTGTATTCGTCGAAAGTGGTCGTTTTTAGACGTTTCCAGCTTTCTGACCTGAATAAATTGATTTTCAGAGATAAAAAATATGTTTTGTCGTGAAAAATACAGTTTTATTCCGAGAAGTACAAAAATGCCTAAAAACGCTCGTATTCGTTGAAAGTGAACGTTTTTAGACATTTCCAGCTCTCTGACGTTAATAAATTTATTTTCAAAGATATAAAATATTTTTTGTCGTGAAAAATGCAGTTTTAGTCCGAGAAGTACGAAAATGTCTAAAAACGCTTGTATTCGTCGAAAGTGGTCGTTTTTAGACGTTTCCAGCTTTCTGACCTGAATAAATTGATTTTCAGAGATAAAAAATATTTTTTGTCGTGAAAAATACAGTTTTATTCCGAGAAGTACAAAAATGCCTAAAAACGCTCGTATTCGTTGAAAGTGAACGTTTTTAGACATTTCCAGCTCTCTGACGTTAATAAATTTATTTTCAGAGATATAAAATATTTTTTGTCGTGAAAAATGCAGTTTTATTCGGAGAAGTACGAAAATGCCTAAAAACGATCGTATTCGTTGAAAGTGAACGTTTTTAGACATTTCCAGCTCTCTGACGTTAATAAATTTATTTTCAAAGATATAAAATATTTTTTGTCGTGAAAAATGCAGTTTTAGTCCGAGAAGTACGAAAATGTCTAAAAACGCTTGTATTCGTCGAAAGTGGTCGTTTTTAGACGTTTCCAGCTTTCTGACCTGAATAAATTGATTTTCAGAGATAAAAAATATTTTTTGTCGTGAAAAATACAGTTTTATTCCGAGAAGTACAAAAATGCCTAAAAACGCTCGTATTCGTTGAAAGTGAACGTTTTTAGACATTTCCAGCTCTCTGACGTTAATAAATTTATTTTCAAAGATATAAAATATTTTTTGTCGTGAAAAATGCAGTTTTAGTCCGAGAAGTACGAAAATGTCTAAAAACGCTTGTATTCGTCGAAAGTGGTCGTTTTTAGACGTTTCCAGCTTTCTGACCTGAATAAATTGATTTTCAGAGATAAAAAATATTTTTTGTCGTGAAAAATACAGTTTTATTCCGAGAAGTACGAAAATGTCTAAAAACGCTTGTATTCGTCGAAAGTGGTCGTTTTTAGTCGTTTCCAGCTTTCTGACCTGAATAAATTGATTTTCAGAGATAAAAAATATTTTTTGTCGTGAAAAATACAGTTTTATTCCGAGAAGTACAAAAATGCCTAAAAACGCTCGTATTCGTTGAAAGTGAACGTTTTTAGACATTTCCAGCTCTCTGACGTTAATAAATTTATTTTCAAAGATATAAAATATTTTTTGTCGTGAAAAATGCAGTTTTAGTCCGAGAAGTACGAAAATGTCTAAAAACGCTTGTATTCGTCGAAAGTGGTCGTTTTTAGACGTTTCCAGCTTTCTGACCTGAATAAATTGATTTTCAGAGATAAAAAATATTTTTTGTCGTGAAAAATACAGTTTTATTCCGAGAAGTACAAAAATGCCTAAAAACGCTCGTATTCGTTGAAAGTGAACGTTTTTAGACATTTCCAGCTCTCTGACGTTAATAAATTTATTTTCAAAGATATAAAATATTTTTTGTCGTGAAAAATGCAGTTTTAGTCCGAGAAGTACGAAAATGTCTAAAAACGCTTGTATTCGTCGAAAGTGGTCGTTTTTAGACGTTTCCAGCTTTCTGACCTGAATAAATTGATTTTCAGAGATAAAAAATATTTTTTGTCGTGAAAAATATAGTTTTATTCCGAGAAGTACGAAAATACCTAAAAACGATCGTATTCGTTGAAAGTGAACGTTTTTAGACATTTCCAGCTCTCTGACGTTAATAAATTTATTTTCAAAGATATAAAATATTTTTTGTCGTGAAAAATGCAGTTTTAGTCCGAGAAGTACGAAAATGTCTAAAACCGCTTGTATTCGTCAAAAGTGGTCGTTTTTAGACGTTTCCAGCTTTCTGACCTGAATAAATTGATTTTCAGAGATAAAAAATATTTTTTGTCGTGAAAAATACAGTTTTATTCCGAGAAGTACAAAAATGCCTAAAAACGCTCGTATTCGTTGAAAGTGAACGTTTTTAGACATTTCCAGCTCTCTGACGTTAATAAATTTATTTTCAAAGATATAAAATATTTTTTGTCGTGAAAAATGCAGTTTTAGTCCGAGAAGTACGAAAATGTCTAAAAACGCTTGTATTCATCGAAAGTGGTCGTTTTTAGACGTTTCCAGCTTTCTGACCTGAATAAATTGATTTTCAGAGATAAAAAATGTTTTTTTTTGTGAAAAATACAGTTTTATTCCGAGAAGTACAAAAATGCCTAAAAACGCTCGTATTCATTGAAAGTGAACGTTTTTAGACATTTCCAGCTCTCTGACGTTAATAAATTTATTTTCAAAGATATAAAATATTTTTTGTCGTGAAAAATGCAGTTTTAGTCCGAGAAGTACGAAAATATCTAAAAACGCTTGTATTCGTCGAAAGTGGTCGTTTTTAGATGTTTCCAGCTTTCTGACCTGAATAAATTGATTTTCAAAGATATAAAATATTTTTTGTCGTGAAAAATGCAGTTTTAGTCCGAGAAGTACAAAAATGTCTAAAAACGCTTGTATTCGTCGAAAGTGGTCGTTTTTAGACGTTTCCAGCTTTCTGACCTGAATAAATTGATTTTCAGAGATAAAAAATATTTTTTGTCGTGAAAAATACAGTTTTATTCCGAGAAGTACAAAAATGCCTAAAAACGCTCGTATTCGTTGAAAGTGAACGTTTTTAGACATTTCCAGCTCTCTGACCTGAATAAATTGATTTTCAGAGATAAAAAATATTTTTTGTCGTGAAAAATACAGTTTTATTCCGAGAAGTACAAAAATGCCTAAAAACGCTCGTATTCGTTGAAAGTGAACGTTTTTAGACATTTCCAGCTCTCTGACGTTAATAAATTTATTTTCAGAGATATAAAATATTTTTTGTCGTGAAAAATGCAGTTTTATTCGGAGAAGTACGAAAATGCCTAAAAACGATCGTATTCGTTGAAAGTGAACGTTTTTAGACATTTCCAGCTCTCTGACGTTAATAAATTTATTTTCAAAGATATAAAATATTTTTTGTCGTGAAAAATGCAGTTTTAGTCCGAGAAGTACGAAAATGTCTAAAAACGCTTGTATTCGTCGAAAGTGGTCGTTTTTAGACGTTTCCAGCTTTCTGACCTGAATAAATTGATTTTCAGAGATAAAAAATATTTTTTGTCGTGAAAAATACAGTTTTATTCCGAGAAGTACAAAAATGCCTAAAAACGCTCGTATTCGTTGAAAGTGAACGTTTTTAGACATTTCCAGCTCTCTGACGTTAATAAATTTATTTTCAAAGATATAAAATATTTTTTGTCGTGAAAAATGCAGTTTTAGTCCGAGAAGTACGAAAATGTCTAAAAACGCTTGTATTCGTCGAAAGTGGTCGTTTTTAGACGTTTCCAGCTTTCTGACCTGAATAAATTGATTTTCAGAGATAAAAAATATTTTTTGTCGTGAAAAATACAGTTTTATTCCGAGAAGTACAAAAATGCCTAAAAACGCTTGTATTCGTTGAAATTGAACGTTTTTAGACATTTCCAGCTCTCTGACGTTAATAAATTTATTTTCAAAGATATAAAATATTTTTTGTCGTGAAAAATGCAGTTTTATTCGGAGAAGTACGAAAATGCCTAAAAACGATCGTATTCGTTGAAAGTGAACGTTTTTAGACATTTCCAGCTCTCTGACGTTAATAAATTTATTTTCAAAGATATAAAATATTTTTTGTCGTGAAAAATGCAGTTTTAGTCCGAGAAGTACGAAAATGTCTAAAAACGCTTGTATTCGTCGAAAGTGGTCGTTTTTAGATGTTTCCAGCTTTCTGACCTGAATAAATTGATTTTCAGAGATAAAAAATATTTTTTTTTGTGAAAAATACAGTTTTATTCCGAGAAGTACAAAAATGCCTACAAACGCTCGTATTCGTTGAAAGTGAACGTTTTTAGACATTTCCAGCTCTCTGACGTTAATAAATTTATTTTCAAAGATATAAAATATTTTTTGTCGTGAAAAATGCAGTTTTAGTCCGAGAAGTACGAAAATGTCTAAAAACGCTTGTATTCGTCGAAAGTGGTCGTTTTTAGACGTTTCCAGCTTTCTGACCTGAATAAATTGATTTTCAGAGATAAAAAATATTTTTTGTCGTGAAAAATACAGTTTTATTCCGAGAAGTACAAAAATGCCTAAAAACGCTCGTATTCGTTGAAAGTGAACGTTTTTAAACATTTCCAGCTATCTGACGTTAATAAATTTATTTTCAGAGATATAAAATATTTTTTGTCGTGAAAAATGCAGTTTTATTCGGAGAAGTACGAAAATGCCTAAAAACGATCGTATTCGTTGAAAGTGAACGTTTTTAGACATTTCCAGCTCTCTGACGTTAATAAATTTATTTTCAAAGATATAAAATATTTTTTGTCGTGAAAAATGCAGTTTTAGTCCGAGAAGTACGAAAATGTCTAAAAACGCTTGTATTCGTCGAAAGTGGTCGTTTTTAGACGTTTCCAGCTTTCTGACCTGAATAAATTGATTTTCAGAGATAAAAAATATTTTTTGTCGTGAAAAATACAGTTTTATTCCGAGAAGTACAAAAATGCCTAAAAACGCTCGTATTCGTTGAAAGTGAACGTTTTTAGACATTTCCAGCTCTCTGACGTTAATAAATTTATTTTCAAAGATATAAAATATTTTTTGTCGTGAAAAATGCAGTTTCAGTCCGAGAAGTACGAAAATGTCTAAAAACGCTTGTATTCGTCGAAAGTGGTCGTTTTTAGACGTTTCCAGCTTTCTGACCTGAATAAATTGATTTTCAGAGATAAAAAATATTTTTTGTCGTTAAAAATACAGTTTTATTGCGAGAAGTACAAAAATGCCTAAAAACGCTCGTATTCGTTGAAAGTGAACGTTTTTAGACATTTCCAGCTCTCTGACGTTAATAAATTTATTTTCAGAGATATAAAATATTTTTTGTCGTGAAAAATGCAGTTTTATTCGGATAAGTACGAAAATGCCTAAAAACGATCGTATTCGTTGAAAGTGAACGTTTTTAGACATTTCCAGCTCTCTGACGGTAATAAATTTATTTTCAAAGATATAAAATATTTTTTGTCGTGAAAAATGCAGTTTTAGTCCGAGAAGTACGAAAATGTCTAAAAACGCTTGTATTCGTCGAAAGTGGTCGTTTTTAGACGTTTCCAGCTTTCTGACCTGAATAAATTGATTTTCAGAGATAAAAAATATTTTTTGTCGTGAAAAATACAGTTTTATTCCGAGAAGTACGAAAATGTCTAAAAACGCTTGTATTCGTCGAAAGTGGTCGTTTTTAGACGTTTCCAGCTTTCTGACCTGAATAAATTGATTTTCAGAGATAAAAAATATTTTTTGTCGTGAAAAATACAGTTTTATTCCGAGAAGTACAAAAATGCCTAAAAACGCTCGTATTCGTTGAAAGTGAACGTTTTTAAACATTTCCAGCTATCTGACGTTAATAAATTTATTTTCAGAGATATAAAATATTTTTTGTCGTGAAAAATGCAGTTTTATTCGGAGAAGTACGAAAATGCCTAAAAACGATCGTATTCGTTGAAAGTGAACGTTTTTAGACATTTCCAGCTCTCTGACGTTAATAAATTTATTTTCAAAGATATAAAATATTTTTTGTCGTGAAAAATGCAGTTTTAGTCCGAGAAGTACGAAAATGTCTAAAAACGCTTGTATTCGTCGAAAGTGGTCGTTTTTAGACGTTTCCAGCTTTCTGACCTGAATAAATTGATTTTCAGAGATAAAAAATATTTTTTGTCGTGAAAAATACAGTTTTATTCCGAGAAGTACAAAAATGCCTAAAAACGCTCGTATTCGTTGAAAGTGAACGTTTTTAGACATTTCCAGCTCTCTGACGTTAATAAATTTATTTTCAAAGATATAAAATATTTTTTGTCGTGAAAAATGCAGTTTCAGTCCGAGAAGTACGAAAATGTCTAAAAACGCTTGTATTCGTCGAAAGTGGTCGTTTTTAGACGTTTCCAGCTTTCTGACCTGAATAAATTGATTTTCAGAGATAAAAAATATTTTTTGTCGTTAAAAATACAGTTTTATTGCGAGAAGTACAAAAATGCCTAAAAACGCTCGTATTCGTTGAAAGTGAACGTTTTTAGACATTTCCAGCTCTCTGACGTTAATAAATTTATTTTCAGAGATATAAAATATTTTTTGTCGTGAAAAATGCAGTTTTATTCGGATAAGTACGAAAATGCCTAAAAACGATCGTATTCGTTGAAAGTGAACGTTTTTAGACATTTCCAGCTCTCTGACGTTAATAAATTTATTTTCAAAGATATAAAATATTTTTTGTCGTGAAAAATGCAGTTTTAGTCCGAGAAGTACGAAAATGTCTAAAAACGCTTGTATTCGTCGAAAGTGGTCGTTTTTAGACGTTTCCAGCTTTCTGACCTGAATAAATTGATTTTCAGAGATAAAAAATATTTTTTGTCGTGAAAAATACAGTTTTATTCCGAGAAGTACGAAAATGTCTAAAAACGCTTGTATTCGTCGAAAGTGGTCGTTTTTAGACGTTTCCAGCTTTCTGACCTGAATAAATTGATTTTCAGAGATAAAAAATATTTTTTGTCGTTAAAAATACAGTTTTATTGCGAGAAGTACAAAAATGCCTAAAAACGCTCGTATTCGTTGAAAGTGAACGTTTTTAGACATTTCCAGCTCTCTGACGTTAATAAATTTATTTTCAAAGATATAAAATATTTTTTGTCGTGAAAAATGCAGTTTTATTCGGAGAAGTACGAAAATGCCTAAAAACGATCGTATTCGTTGAAAGTGAACGTTTTTAGACATTTCCAGCTCTCTGACGTTAATAAATTTATTTTCAAAGATATAAAATATTTTTTGTCGTGAAAAATGCAGTTTTAGTCCGAGAAGTACGAAAATGTCAAAAACGCTTGTATTCGTCGAAAGTGGTCGTTTTTAGATGTTTCCAGCTTTCTGACCTGAATAAATTGATTTTCAGAGATAAAAAATATTTTTTTTTGTGAAAAATACAGTTTTATTCCGAGAAGTACAAAAATGCCTACAAACGCTCGTATTCGTTGAAAGTGAACGTTTTTAGACATTTCCAGCTCTCTGACGTTAATAAATTTATTTTCAAAGATATAAAATATTTTTTGTCGTGAAAAATGCAGTTTTAGTCCGAGAAGTACGAAAATGTCTAAAAACGCTTGTATTCGTCGAAAGTGGTCGTTTTTAGACGTTTCCAGCTTTCTGACCTGAATAAATTGATTTTCAGAGATAAAAAATATTTTTTGTCGTGAAAAATACAGTTTTATTCCGAGAAGTACAAAAATGCCTAAAAACGCTCGTATTTGTTGAAAGTGAACGTTTTTAGACATTTCCAGCTCTCTGACGTTAATAAATTCATTTTCAAAGATATAAAATATTTTTTGTCGTGAAAAATGCAGTTTTAGTCCGAGAAGTACGAAAATGTCTAAAAACGCTTGTATTCGTCGAAAGTGGTCGTTTTTAGACGTTTCCAGCTTTCTGACCTGAATAAATTGATTTTCAGAGATAAAAAATATTTTTTGTCGTGAAAAATACAGTTTTATTCCGAGAAGTACAAAAATGCCTAAAAACGCTCGTATTCGTTGAAAGTGAACGTTTTTAGACATTTCCAGCTCTCTGACGTTAATAAATTTATTTTCAAAGATATAAAATATTTTTTGTCGTGAAAAATGCGGTTTTAGTCCGAGAAGTACGAAAATGTCTAAAAACGCTTGTATTCGTCGAAAGTGGTCGTTTTTAGACGTTTCCAGCTTTCTGACCTGAATAAATTTATTTTCAGAGATATAAAATATTTTTTGTCGTGAAAAATGCAGTTTTATTCGGACAAGTACGAAAATGCCTAAAAACGATCGTATTCGTTGAAAGTGAACGTTTTTAGACATTTCCAGCTCTCTGACGTTAATAAATTTATTTTCAAAGATATAAAATATTTTTTGTCGTGAAAAATGCAGTTTTAGTCCGAGAAGTACGAAAATGTCTAAAAACGCTTGTATTCGTCGAATGTTGTCGTTTTTAGACGTTCCCAGCTTTCTGACCTGAATAAATTGATTTTCAGAGATAAAAAATATTTTTTGTCGTGAAAAATACAGTTTTATTCCGAGAAGTACGAAAATGCCTAAAAACGATCGTATTCGTTGAAAGTGAACGTTTTTAGACATTTCCAGCTCTCTGACGTTAATAAATTTATTTTCAAAGATATAAAATATTTTTTGTCGTGAAAAATGCAGTTTTAGTCCGAGAAGTACGAAAATGTCTAAAAACGCTTGTATTCGTCGAAAGTGGTCGTTTTTAGACGTTTCCAGCTTTCTGACCTGAATAAATTGATTTTCAGAGATAAAAAATATTTTTTGTCGTGAAAAATACAGTTTTATTCCGAGAAGTACAAAAATGCCTAAAAACGCTCGTATTCGTTGAAAGTGAACGTTTTTGGACATTTCCAGCTCTCTGACGTTAATAAATTTATTTTCAAAGATATAAAATATTTTTTGTCGTGAAAAATGCAGTTTCAGTCCGAGAAGTACGAAAATGTCTAAAAACGCTTGTATTCGTCGAAAGTGGTCGTTTTTAGACGTTTCCAGCTTTCTGACCTGAATAAATTGATTTTCAGAGATAAAAAATATTTTTTGTCGTTAAAAATACAGTTTTATTGCGAGAAGTACAAAAATGCCTAAAAACGCTCGTATTCGTTGAAAGTGAACGTTTTTAGACATTTCCAGCTCTCTGACGTTAATAAATTTATTTTCAGAGATATAAAATATTTTTTGTCGTGAAAAATGCAGTTTTATTCGGATAAGTACGAAAATGCCTAAAAACGATCGTATTCGTTGAAAGTGAACGTTTTTAGACATTTCCAGCTCTCTGACGTTAATAAATTTATTTTCAAAGATATAAAATATTTTTTGTCGTGAAAAATGCAGTTTTAGTCCGAGAAGTACGAAAATGTCTAAAAACGCTTGTATTCGTCGAAAGTGGTCGTTTTTAGACGTTTCCAGCTTTCTGACCTGAATAAATTGATTTTCAGAGATAAAAAATATTTTTTGTCGTGAAAAATACAGTTTTATTCCGAGAAGTACGAAAATGTCTAAAAACGCTTGTATTCGTCGAAAGTGGTCGTTTTTAGACGTTTCCAGCTTTCTGACCTGAATAAATTGATTTTCAGAGATAAAAAATATTTTTTGTCGTGAAAAATACAGTTTTATTCCGAGAAGTACAAAAATGCCTAAAAACGCTCGTATTCGTTGAAAGTGAACGTTTTTAGACATTTCCAGCTCTCTGACGTTAATAAATTTATTTTCAAAGATATAAAATATTTTTTGTCGTGAAAAATGCAGTTTTAGTCCGAGAAGTACGAAAATGTCTAAAAACGCTTGTATTCGTCGAAAGTGGTCGTTTTTAGACGTTCCCAGCTTTCTGACCTGAATAAATTGATTTTCAGAGATAAAAAATATTTTTTGTCGTGAAAAATACAGTTTTATTCCGAGAAGTACAAAAATGCCTAAAAACGCTCGTATTCGTTGAAAGTGAACGTTTTTAGACATTTCCAGCTCTCTGACGTTAATAAATTTATTTTCAGAGATATAAAATATTTTTTGTCGTGAAAAATGCAGTTTTATTCGGAGAAGTACGAAAATGCCTAAAAATGATCGTATTCGTTGAAAGTGAACGTTTTTAGACATTTCCAGCTCTCTGACGTTAATAAATTTATTTTCAAAGATATAAAATATTTTTTGTCGTGAAAAATGCAGTTTTAGTCCGAGAAGTACGAAAATGTCTAAAAACGCTTGTATTCGTCGAAAGTGGTCGTTTTTAGACGTTTCCAGCTTTCTGACCTGAATAAATTGATTTTCAGAGATAAAAAATATTTTTTGTCGTGAAAAATACAGTTTTATTCCGAGAAGTACAAAAATGCCTAAAAACGCTCGTATTCGTTGAAAGTGAACGTTTTTAGACATTTCCAGCTCTCTGACGTTAATAAATTTATTTTCAGAGATATAAAATATTTTTTGTTGTGAAAAATGCAGTTTTATTCGGAGAAGTACGAAAATGCCTAAAAACGATCGTATTCGTTGAAAGTGAAAGTTTTTAGACATTTCCAGCTCTCTGACGTTAATAAATTTATTTTCAAAGATATAAAATATTTTTTGTCGTGAAAAATGCAGTTTTAGTCCGAGAAGTACGAAAATGTCTAAAAACGCTTGTATTCGTCGAAAGTGGTCGTTTTTAGACGGTTCCAGCTTTCTGACCTGAATAAATTGATTTTCAGAGATAAAAAATATTTTTTTGTCGTGAAAAATACAGTTTTATTCCGAGAAGTACAAAAATGCCTAAAAACGCTCGTATTCGTTGAAAGTGAACGTTTTTAGATATTTCCAGCTCTCTGACGTTAATAAATTAAATTTCAGAGATATAAAATATTTTTTGTCGTGAAAAATGCAGTTTTATTCGGAGAAGTACGAAAATGCCTAAAAACGATCGTATTCGTTGAAAGTGAACGTTTTTAGACATTTCCAGCTCTCTGACGTTAATAAATTTATTTTCAAAGATATAAAATATTTTTTGTCGTGAAAAATGCAGTTTTAGTCCGAGAAGTACGAAAATGTCTAAAAACGCTTGTATTCGTCGAAAGTGGTCGTTTTTAGACGTTTCCAGCTTTCTGACCTGAATAAATTGATTTTCAGAGATAAAAAATATTTTTTGTCGTGAAAAATACAGTTTTATTCCGAGAAGTACAAAAATGGCTAAAAACGCTCGTATTCGTTGAAAGTGAACGTTTTTAGACATTTCCAGCTCTCTGACGTTAATAAATTTATTTTCAAAGATATAAAATATTTTTTGTCGTGAAAAATGCGGTGTTAGTCCGAGAAGTACGAAAATGTCTAAAAACGCTTGTATTCGTCGAAAGTGGTCGTTTTTAGACGTTTCCAGCTTTCTGACCTGAATAAATTTATTTTCAGAGATATAAAATATTTTTTGTCGTGAAAAATGCAGTTTTATTCGGACAAGTACGAAAATGCCTAAAAACGATCGTATTCGTTGAAAGTGAACGTTTTTAGACATTTCCAGCTCTCTGACGTTAATAAATTTATTTTCAAAGATATAAAATATTTTTTGTCGTGAAAAATGCAGTTTTAGTCCGAGAAGTACGAAAATGTCTAAAAACGCTTGTATTCGTCGAATGTGGTCGTTTTTAGACGTTCCCAGCTTTCTGACCTGAATAAATTGATTTTCAGAGATAAAAAATATTTTTTGTCGTGAAAAATACAGTTTTATTCCGAGAAGTACAAAAATGCCTAAAAACGCTCGTATTCGTTGAAAGTGAACGTTTTTAGACATTTCCAGCTCTCTGGCGTTAATAAATTTATTTTCAAAGATATAAAATATTTCTTGTCGTGAAAAATGCAGTTTTAGTCCGAGAAGTACGAAAATGTCTAAAAACGCTTGTATTCGTCGAAAGTGGTCGTTTTTAGACGTTTCCAGCTTTCTGACCTGAATAAATTGATTTTCAGAGATAAAAAATATTTTTTGTCGTGAAAAATACAGTTTTATTCCGAGAAGTACAAAAATGCCTAAAAACGCTCGTATTCGTTGAAAGTGAACGTTTTTAGACATTTCCAGCTCTCTGACGTTAATAAATTTATTTTCAGAGATATAAAATATTTTTTGTCGTGAAAAATGCAGTTTTATTCGGAGAAGTACGAAAATGCCTAAAAACGATCGTATTCGTTGAAAGTGAACGTTTTTGGACATTTCCAGCTCTCTGACGTTAATAAATTTATTTTCAAAGATATAAAATATTTTTTGTCGTGAAAAATGCAGTTTTAGTCCGAGAAGTACGAAAATGTCTAAAAACGCTTGTATTCGTCGAAAGTGGTCGTTTTTGGACGTTTCCAGCTTTCTGACCTGAATAAATTGATTTTCAGAGATAAAAAATATTTTTTGTCGTGAAAAATACAGTTTTATTCCGAGAAGTACAAAAATGCCTAAAAACGCTCGTATTCGTTGAAAGTGAACGTTTTTAGACATTTCCAGCTCTCTGACGTTAATAAATTTATTTTCAAAGATATAAAATATTTTTTGTCGTGAAAAATGCAGTTTTAGTCCGAGAAGTACGAAAATGTCTAAAAACGCTTGTATTCGTCGAAAGTGGTCGTTTTTAGACGTTTCCAGCTTTCTGACCTGAATAAATTGATTTTCAGAGATAAAAAATATTTTTTGTCGTGAAAAATACAGTTTTATTCCGAGAAGTACAAAAATGTCTAAAAACGCTCGTATTCGTTGAAAGTGAACGTTTTTAGACATTTCCAGCTCTCTGACGTTAATAAATTAATTTTCAGAGATATAAAATATTTTTTGTCGTGAAAAATGCAGTTTTATACGGAGAAGTACGAAAATGCCTAAAAACGATCGTATTCGTTGAAAGTGAACGTTTTTAGACATTTCCAGCTCTCTGACGTTAATAAATTTATTTTCAAAGATATAAAATATTTTTTGTCGTGAAAAATGCAGTTTTAGTCCGAGAAGTACGAAAATGTCTAAAAACGCTTGTATTCGTCGAAAGTGGTCGTTTTTAGACGTTTCCAGCTTTCTGACCTGAATAAATTGATTTTCAGAGATAAAAAATAATTTTTGTCGTGAAAAATACAGTTTTATTCCGAGAAGTACAAAAATGTCTAAAAACGCTCGTATTCGTTGAAAGTGAACGTTTTTAGACATTTCCAGCTCTCTGACGTTAATAAATTAATTTTCAGAGATATAAAATATTTTTTGTCGTGAAAAATGCAGTTTTATTCGGAGAAGTACGAAAATGCCTAAAAACGATCGTATTCGTTGAAAGTGAACGTTTTTAGACATTTCCAGCTCTCTGACGTTAATAAATTTATTTTCAAAGATATAAAATATTTTTTGTCGTGAAAAATGCAGTTTTAGTCCGAGAAGTACGAAAATGTCTAAAAACGCTTGTATTCGTCGAAAGTGGTCGTTTTTAGACGTTTCCAGCTTTCTGACCTGAATAAATTGATTTTCAGAGATAAAAAATAATTTTTGTCGTGAAAAATACAGTTTTATTCCGAAAAGTACAAAAATGCCTAAAAACGCTCGTATTCGTTGAAAGTGAACGTTTTTACACATTTCCAGCTCTCTGACGTTAATAAATTTATTTTCAGAGATATAAAATATTTTTTGTCGTGAAAAATGCAGTTTTATTCGGAGAAGTACGAAAATGCCTAAAAACGATCGTATTCGTTGAAAGTGAACGTTTTTAGACATTTCCAGCTCTCTGACGTTAATAAATTTATTTTCAAAGATATAAAATATTTTTTGTCGTGAAAAATGCAGTTTTAGTCCGAGAAGTACGAAAATGTCTAAAAACGCTTGTATTCGTCGAAAGTGGTCGTTTTTAGACGTTTCCAGCTTTCTGACCTGAATAAATTGATTTTCAGAGATAAAAAATATTTTTTGTCGTGAAAAATACAGTTTTATTCGGAGAAGTACGAAAATGCCTAAAAACGATCGTATTCGTTGAAAGTGAACGTTTTTAGACATTTCCGGCTCTCTGACGTTAATAAATTTATTGTCAAAGATATAAAATATTTTTTGTCGTGAAAAATGCAGTTTTAGTCCGAGAAGTACGAAAATGTCTAAAAACGCTTGTATTCGTCGAAAGTGGTCGTTTTTAGACGTTTCCAGCTTTCTGACCTGAATAAATTGATTTTCAGAGATAAAAAATATTTTTTGTCGTGAAAAATACAGTTTTATTCCGAGAAGTACAAAAATGCCTAAAAACGCTCGTATTCGTTGAAAGTGAACGTTTTTAGACATTTCCAGCTCTCTGACGTTAATAAATTTATTTTCAGAGATATAAAATATTTTTTGTTGTGAAAAATGCAGTTTTATTCGGAGAAGTACGAAAATGCCTAAAAACGATCGTATTCGTTGAAAGTGAAAGTTTTTAGACATTTCCAGCTCTCTGACGTTAATAAATTTATTTTCAAAGATATAAAATATTTTTTGTCGTGAAAAATGCAGTTTTAGTCCGAGAAGTACGAAAATGTCTAAAAACGCTTGTATTCGTCGAAAGTGGTCGTTTTTAGACGGTTCCAGCTTTCTGACCTGAATAAATTGATTTTCAGAGATAAAAAATATTTTTTTGTCGTGAAAAATACAGTTTTATTCCGAGAAGTACAAAAATGCCTAAAAACGCTCGTATTCGTTGAAAGTGAACGTTTTTAGATATTTCCAGCTCTCTGACGTTAATAAATTAAATTTCAGAGATATAAAATATTTTTTGTCGTGAAAAATGCAGTTTTATTCGGAGAAGTACGAAAATGCCTAAAAACGATCGTATTCGTTGAAAGTGAACGTTTTTAGACATTTCCAGCTCTCTGACGTTAATAAATTTATTTTCAAAGATATAAAATATTTTTTGTCGTGAAAATGCAGTTTTAGTCCGAGAAGTACGAAAATGTCTAAAAACGCTTGTATTCGTCGAAAGTGGTCGTTTTTAGACGTTTCCAGCTTTCTGACCTGAATAAATTGATTTTCAGAGATAAAAAATATTTTTTGTCGTGAAAAATACAGTTTTATTCCGAGAAGTACAAAAATGGCTAAAAACGCTCGTATTCGTTGAAAGTGAACGTTTTTAGACATTTCCAGCTCTCTGACGTTAATAAATTTATTTTCAAAGATATAAAATATTTTTTGTCGTGAAAAATGCGGTTTTAGTCCGAGAAGTACGAAAATGTCTAAAAACGCTTGTATTCGTCGAAAGTGGTCGTTTTTAGACGTTTCCAGCTTTCTGACCTGAATAAATTTATTTTCAGAGATATAAAATATTTTTTGTCGTGAAAAATGCAGTTTTATTCGGACAAGTACGAAAATGCCTAAAAACGATCGTATTCGTTGAAAGTGAACGTTTTTAGACATTTCCAGCTCTCTGACGTTAATAAATTTATTTTCAAAGATATAAAATATTTTTTGTCGTGAAAAATGCAGTTTTAGTCCGAGAAGTACGAAAATGTCTAAAAACGCTTGTATTCGTCGAAAGTGGTCGTTTTTGGACGTTTCCAGCTTTCTGACCTGAATAAATTGATTTTCAGAGATAAAAAATATTTTTTGTCGTGAAAAATACAGTTTTATTCCGAGAAGTACAAAAATGCCTAAAAACGCTCGTATTCGTTGAAAGTGAACGTTTTTAGACATTTCCAGCTCTCTGACGTTAATAAATTTATTTTCAAAGATATAAAATATTTTTTGTCGTGAAAAATGCAGTTTTAGTCCGAGAAGTACGAAAATGTCTAAAAACGCTTGTATTCGTCGAAAGTGGTCGTTTTTAGACGTTTCCAGCTTTCTGACCTGAATAAATTGATTTTCAGAGATAAAAAATATTTTTTGTCGTGAAAAATACAGTTTTATTCCGAGAAGTACAAAAATGTCTAAAAACGCTCGTATTCGTTGAAAGTGAACGTTTTTAGACATTTCCAGCTCTCTGACGTTAATAAATTAATTTTCAGAGATATAAAATATTTTTTGTCGTGAAAAATGCAGTTTTATTCGGAGAAGTACGAAAATGCCTAAAAACGATCGTATTCGTTGAACGTGAACGTTTTTAGACATTTCCAGCTCTCTGACGTTAATAAATTTATTTTCAAAGATATAAAATATTTTTTGTCGTGAAAAATGCAGTTTTAGTCCGAGAAGTACGAAAATGTCTAAAAACGCTTGTATTCGTCGAAAGTGGTCGTTTTTAGACGTTTCCAGCTTTCTGACCTGAATAAATTGATTTTCAGAGATAAAAAATAATTTTTGTCGTGAAAAATACAGTTTTATTCCGAAAAGTACAAAAATGCCTAAAAACGCTCGTATTCGTTGAAAGTGAACGTTTTTACACATTTCCAGCTCTCTGACGTTAATAAATTTATTTTCAGAGATATAAAATATTTTTTGTCGTGAAAAATGCAGTTTTATTCGGAGAAGTACGAAAATGCCTAAAAACGATCGTATTCGTTGAAAGTGAACGTTTTTAGACATTTCCAGCTCTCTGACGTTAATAAATTTATTTTCAAAGATATAAAATATTTTTTGTCGTGAAAAATGCAGTTTTAGTCCGAGAAGTACGAAAATGTCTAAAAACGCTTGTATTCGTCGAAAGTGGTCGTTTTTAGACGTTTCCAGCTTTCTGACCTGAATAAATTGATTTTCAGAGATAAAAAATATTTTTTGTCGTGAAAAATACAGTTTTATTCGGAGAAGTACGAAAATGCCTAAAAACGATCGTATTCGTTGAAAGTGAACGTTTTTAGACATTTCCGGCTCTCTGACGTTAATAAATTTATTTTCAAAGATATAAAATATTTTTTGTCGTGAAAAATGCAGTTTTAGTCCGAGAAGTACGAAAATGTCTAAAAACGCTTGTATTCGTCGAAAGTGGTCGTTTTTAGACGTTTCCAGCTTTCTGACCTGAATAAATTGATTTTCAGAGATAAAAAATATTTTTTGTCGTGAAAAATACAGTTTTATTCCGAGAAGTACAAAAATGCCTAAAAACGCTCGTATTCGTTGAAAGTGAACGTTTTTAGACATTTCCAGCTCTCTGACGTTAATAAATTTATTTTCAGAAATATAAAATATTTTTTGTCGTGAAAAATGCAGTTTTATTCGGAGAAGTACGAAAATGCCTAAAAACGATCGTATTCGTTGAAAGTGAACGTTTTTAGACATTTCCAGCTCTCTGACGTTAATAAATTTATTTTCAAAGATATAAAATATTTTTTGTCGTGAAAAATGCAGTTTTAGTCCGAGAAGTACGAAAATGTCTAAAAACGCTTGTATTCGTCGAAAGTGGTCGTTTTTAGACGTTTCCAGCTTTCTGACCTGAATAAATTGATTTTCAGAGATAAAAAATATTTTTTGTCGTGAAAAATACAGTTTTATTCCGAGAAGTACAAAAATGCCTAAAAACGCTCGTATTCGTTGAAAGTGAACGTTTTTGACATTTCCAGCTCTCTGACGTTAATAAATTTATTTTCAAAGATATAAATTTTTTTTGTCGTGAAAAATGCAGTTTTAGTCCGAGAAGTACGAAAATGTCTAAAAACGCTTGTATTCGTCGAAAGTGGTCGTTTTTAGACGTTTCCAGCTTTCTGACCTGAATAAATTGATTTTCAGAGATAAAAAATATTTTTTGTCGTGAAAAATACAGTTTTATTCCGAGAAGTACAAAAATGCCTAAAAACGCTCGTATTCGTTGAAAGTGAACGTTTTTAGACATTTCCAGCTCTCTGACGTTAATAAATTTATTTTCAAAGATATAAAATATTTTTTGTCGTGAAAAATGCAGTTTTAGTCCGAGAAGTACGAAAATGTCTAAAAACGCTTGTATTCGTCGAAAGTGGTCGTTTTTAGACGTTTCCAGCTTTCTGACCTGAATAAATTGATTTTCAGAGATAAAAAATATTTTTTGTCGTGAAAAATACAGTTTTATTCCGAGAAGTACAAAAATGCCTAAAAACGCTCGTATTCGTTGAAAGTGAACGTTTTTAGACATTTCCAGCTCTCTGACGTTAATAAATTTATTTTCAAAGATATAAAATATTTTTTGTCGTGAAAAATGCAGTTTTAGTCCGAGAAGTACGAAAATGTCTAAAAACGCTTGTATTCGTCGAAAGTGGTCGTTTTTAGACGTTTCCAGCTTTCTGACCTGAATAAATTGATTTTCAGAGATAAAAAATATTTTTTGTCGTGAAAAATACAGTTTTATTCCGAGAAGTACAAAAATGCCTAAAAACGCTCGTATTCGTTGAAAGTGAACGTTTTGGGACATTTCCAGCTCTCTGACGTTAATAAATTTATTTTCAAAGATATAAAATATTTTTTGTCGTGAAAAATGCAGTTTTAGTCCGAGAAGTACGAAAATGTCTAAAAACGCTTGTATTCGTCGAAAGTGGTCGTTTTTAGACGTTTCCAGCTTTCTGACCTGAATAAATTGATTTTCAGAGATAAAAAATATTTTTTGTCGTGAAAAATACAGTTTTATTCCGAGAAGTACAAAAATGCCTAAAAACGCTCGTATTCGTTGAAAGTGAACGTTTTTAGACATTTCCAGCTCTCTGACATTAATAAATTTATTTTCAAAGATATAAAATATTTTTTGTCGTGAAAAATGCAGTTTTAGTCCGAGAAGTACGAAAATGTCTAAAAACGCTTGTATTCGTCGAAAGTGGTCGTTTTTAGACGTTTCCAGCTTTCTGACCTGAATAAATTGATTTTCAGAGATAAAAAATATTTTTTGTCGTGAAAAATACAGTTTTATTCCGAGAAGTACAAAAATGCCTAAAAACGCTCGTATTCGTTGAAAGTGAACGTTTTTAGACATTTCCAGCTCTCTGACGTTAATAAATTTATTTTCAGAGATATAAAATATTTTTTGTCGTGAAAAATGCAGTTTTATTCGGAGAAGTACGAAAATGCCTAAAAACGATCGTATTCGTTGAAAGTGAACGTTTTTAGAAATTTCCAGCTCTCTGACGTTAATAAATTTATTTTCAAAGATATAAAATTTTTTTGTCGTGAAAAATGCAGTTTTAGTCCGAGAAGTACGAAAATGTCTAAAAACGCTTGTATTCGTCGAAAGTGGTCGTTTTTAGACGTTTCCAGCTTTCTGACCTGAATAAATTGATTTTCAGAGATAAAAAATATTTTTTGTCGTGAAAAATACAGTTTTATTCCGAGAAGTACAAAAATGCCTAAAAACGCTCGTATTCGTTGAAAGTGAACGTTTGTAGACATTTCCAGCTCTCTGACGTTAATAAATTTATTTTCAGAGATATAAAATATTTTTTGTCGTGAAAAATGCAGTTTTATTCGGAGAAGTACGAAAATGCCTAAAAACGATCGTATTCGTTGAAAGTGAACGTTTTTAGACATTTCCAGCTCTCTGACGTTAATAAATTTATTTTCAAAGATATAAAATATTTTTTGTCGTGAAAAATGCAGTTTTAGTCCGAGAAGTACGAAAATGTCTAAAAACGCTTGTATTCGTCGAAAGTGGTCGTTTTTAGACGTTTCCAGCTTTTTGACCTGAATAAATTGATTTTCAGAGATAAAAAATATTTTTTGTCGTGAAAAATACAGTTTTATTCCGAGAAGTACAAAAATGCCTAAAAACGCTCGTATTCGTTGAAAGTGAACGTTTTTAGACATTTCCAGCTCTCTGACGTTAATAAATTTATTTTCAAAGATATAAAATATTTATTGTCGTGAAAAATGCAGTTTTAGTCCGAGAAGTACGAAAATGTCTAAAAACGCTTGTATTCGTCGAAAGTGGTCGTTTTTAGACGTTTCCAGCTTTCTGACCTGAATAAATTGATTTTCAGAGATAAAAAATATTTTTTGTCGTGAAAAATACAGTTTTATTCCGAGAAGTACAAAAATGCCTAAAAACGCTCGTATTCGTTGAAAGTGAACGTTTTTAGACATTTCCAGCTCTCTGACGTTAATAAATTTATTTTCAGAGATATAAAATATTTTTTGTCGTGAAAAATGCAGTTTTATTCGGAGAAGTACGAAAATGCCTAAAAACGATCGTATTCGTTGAAAGTGAACGTTTTTAGACATTTCCAGCTCTCTGACGTTAATAAATTTATTTTCAAAGATATAAAATATTTTTTGTCGTGAAAAATGCAGTTTTAGTCCGAGAAGTACAAAAATGCCTAAAAACGCTCGTATTCGTTGAAAGTGAACGTTTTTGACATTTCCAGCTCTCTGACGTTAATAAATTTATTTTCAAAGATATAAATTTTTTTTGTCGTGAAAAATGCAGTTTTAGTCCGAGAAGTACGAAAATGTCTAAAAACGCTTGTATTCGTCGAAAGTGGTCGTTTTTAGACGTTTCCAGCTTTCTGACCTGAATAAATTGATTTTCAGAGATAAAAAATATTTTTTGTCGTGAAAAATACAGTTTTATTCCGAGAAGTACAAAAATGCCTAAAAACGCTCGTATTCGTTGAAAGTGAACGTTTTTAGACATTTCCAGCTCTCTGACGTTAATAAATTTATTTTCAAAGATATAAAATATTTTTTGTCGTGAAAAATGCAGTTTTAGTCCGAGAAGTACGAAAATGTCTAAAAACGCTTGTATTCGTCGAAAGTGGTCGTTTTTAGACGTTTCCAGCTTTCTGACCTGAATAAATTGATTTTCAGAGATAAAAAATATTTTTTGTCGTGAAAAATACAGTTTTATTCCGAGAAGTACAAAAATGCCTAAAAACGCTCGTATTCGTTGAAAGTGAACGTTTTTAGACATTTCCAGCTCTCTGACGTTAATAAATTTATTTTCAAAGATATAAAATATTTTTTGTCGTGAAAAATGCAGTTTTAGTCCGAGAAGTACGAAAATGTCTAAAAACGCTTGTATTCGTCGAAAGTGGTCGTTTTTAGACGTTTCCAGCTTTCTGACCTGAATAAATTGATTTTCAGAGATAAAAAATATTTTTTGTCGTGAAAAATACAGTTTTATTCCGAGAAGTACAAAAATGCCTAAAAACGCTCGTATTCGTTGAAAGTGAACGTTTTGGGACATTTCCAGCTCTCTGACGTTAATAAATTTATTTTCAAAGATATAAAATATTTTTTGTCGTGAAAAATGCAGTTTTAGTCCGAGAAGTACGAAAATGTCTAAAAACGCTTGTATTCGTCGAAAGTGGTCGTTTTTAGACGTTTCCAGCTTTCTGACCTGAATAAATTGATTTTCAGAGATAAAAAATATTTTTTGTCGTGAAAAATACAGTTTTATTCCGAGAAGTACAAAAATGCCTAAAAACGCTCGTATTCGTTGAAAGTGAACGTTTTTAGACATTTCCAGCTCTCTGACATTAATAAATTTATTTTCAAAGATATAAAATATTTTTTGTCGTGAAAAATGCAGTTTTAGTCCGAGAAGTACGAAAATGTCTAAAAACGCTTGTATTCGTCGAAAGTGGTCGTTTTTAGACGTTTCCAGCTTTCTGACCTGAATAAATTGATTTTCAGAGATAAAAAATATTTTTTGTCGTGAAAAATACAGTTTTATTCCGAGAAGTACAAAAATGCCTAAAAACGCTCGTATTCGTTGAAAGTGAACGTTTTTAGACATTTCCAGCTCTCTGACGTTAATAAATTTATTTTCAGAGATATAAAATATTTTTTGTCGTGAAAAATGCAGTTTTATTCGGAGAAGTACGAAAATGCCTAAAAACGATCGTATTCGTTGAAAGTGAACGTTTTTAGAAATTTCCAGCTCTCTGACGTTAATAAATTTATTTTCAAAGATATAAAATTTTTTTGTCGTGAAAAATGCAGTTTTAGTCCGAGAAGTACGAAAATGTCTAAAAACGCTTGTATTCGTCGAAAGTGGTCGTTTTTAGACGTTTCCAGCTTTCTGACCTGAATAAATTGATTTTCAGAGATAAAAAATATTTTTTGTCGTGAAAAATACAGTTTTATTCCGAGAAGTACAAAAATGCCTAAAAACGCTCGTATTCGTTGAAAGTGAACGTTTGTAGACATTTCCAGCTCTCTGACGTTAATAAATTTATTTTCAGAGATATAAAATATTTTTTGTCGTGAAAAATGCAGTTTTATTCGGAGAAGTACGAAAATGCCTAAAAACGATCGTATTCGTTGAAAGTGAACGTTTTTAGACATTTCCAGCTCTCTGACGTTAATAAATTTATTTTCAAAGATATAAAATATTTTTTGTCGTGAAAAATGCAGTTTTAGTCCGAGAAGTACGAAAATGTCTAAAAACGCTTGTATTCGTCGAAAGTGGTCGTTTTTAGACGTTTCCAGCTTTTTGACCTGAATAAATTGATTTTCAGAGATAAAAAATATTTTTTGTCGTGAAAAATACAGTTTTATTCCGAGAAGTACAAAAATGCCTAAAAACGCTCGTATTCGTTGAAAGTGAACGTTTTTAGACATTTCCAGCTCTCTGACGTTAATAAATTTATTTTCAAAGATATAAAATATTTATTGTCGTGAAAAATGCAGTTTTAGTCCGAGAAGTACGAAAATGTCTAAAAACGCTTGTATTCGTCGAAAGTGGTCGTTTTTAGACGTTTCCAGCTTTCTGACCTGAATAAATTGATTTTCAGAGATAAAAAATATTTTTTGTCGTGAAAAATACAGTTTTATTCCGAGAAGTACAAAAATGCCTAAAAACGCTCGTATTCGTTGAAAGTGAACGTTTTTAGACATTTCCAGCTCTCTGACGTTAATAAATTTATTTTCAGAGATATAAAATATTTTTTGTCGTGAAAAATGCAGTTTTATTCGGAGAAGTACGAAAATGCCTAAAAACGATCGTATTCGTTGAAAGTGAACGTTTTTAGACATTTCCAGCTCTCTGACGTTAATAAATTTATTTTCAAAGATATAAAATATTTTTTGTCGTGAAAAATGCAGTTTTAGTCCGAGAAGTACGAAAATGTCTAAAAACGCTTGTATTCGTCGAAAGTGGTCGTTTTTAGACGTTTCCAGCTTTCTGACCTAAATAAATTGATTTTCAGAGATAAAAAATATTTTTTGTCGTGAAAAATACAGTTTTATTCCGAGAAGTACAAAAATGCCTAAAAACGCTCGTATTCGTTGAAAGTGAACGTTTTTAGACATTTCCAGCTCTCTGACGTTAATAAATTTATTTTCAGAGATATAAAATATTTTTTGTCATGAAAAATGCAGTTTTATTCGGAGAAGTACGAAAATGCCTAAAAACGATCGTATTCGTTGAAAGTGAACGTTTTTAGATATTTCCAGCTCTCTGACGTTAATAAATTTATTTTCAAAGATATAAAATATTTTTTGTCGTGAAAAATGCAGTTTTAGTCCGAGAAGTACGAAAATGTCTAAAAACGCTTGTATTCGTCGAAAGTGGTCGTTTTTAGACGTTTCCAGTTTTCTGACCTGAATAAATTGATTTTCAGAGATAAAAAATATTTTTTGTCGTGAAAAATACAGTTTTATTCCGAGAAGTACAAAAATGCCTAAAAACGCTCGTATTCGTTGAAAGTGAACGTTTTTAGACATTTCCAGCTCTCTGACGTTAATAAATTTATTTTCAAAGATATAAAATATTTTTTGTCGTGAAAAATGCAGTTTTAGTCCGAGAAGTACGAAAATGTCTAAAAACGCTTGTATTCGTCGAAAGTGGTCGTTTTTAGACGTTTCCAGCTTTCTGACCTGAATAAATTGATTTTCAGAGATAAAAAATATTTTTTGTCGTGAAAAATACAGTTTTATTCCGAGAAGTACAAAAATGCCTAAAAACGCTCGTATTCGTTGAAAGTGAACGTTTTTAGACATTTCCAGCTCTCTGACGTTAATAAATTTATTTTCAAAGATATAAAATATTTTTTGTCGTGAAAAATGCAGTTTTAGTCCGAGAAGTACGAAAATGTCTAAAAACGCTTGTATTCGTCGAAAGTGGTCGTTTTTAGACGTTTCCAGCTTTCTGACCTGAATAAATTGATTTTCAGAGATAAAAAATATTTTTTGTCGTGAAAAATACAGTTTTATTCCGAGAAGTACAAAAATGCCTAAAAACGCTCGTATTCGTTGAAAGTGAACGTTTTGGGACATTTCCAGCTCTCTGACGTTAATAAATTTATTTTCAAAGATATAAAATATTTTTTGTCGTGAAAAATGCAGTTTTAGTCCGAGAAGTACGAAAATGTCTAAAAACGCTTGTATTCGTCGAAAGTGGTCGTTTTTAGACGTTTCCAGCTTTCTGACCTGAATAAATTGATTTTCAGAGATAAAAAATATTTTTTGTCGTGAAAAATACAGTTTTATTCCGAGAAGTACAAAAATGCCTAAAAACGCTCGTATTCGTTGAAAGTGAACGTTTTTAGACATTTCCAGCTCTCTGACATTAATAAATTTATTTTCAGAGATATAAAATATTTTTTGTCGTGAAAAATGCAGTTTTATTCGGAGAAGTACGAAAATGCCTAAAAACGATCGTATTCGTTGAAAGTGAACGTTTTTAGAAATTTCCAGCTCTCTGACGTTAATAAATTTATTTTCAAAGATATAAAATATTTTTTGTCGTGAAAAATGCAGTTTTAGTCCGAGAAGTACGAAAATGTCTAAAAACGCTTGTATTCGTCGAAAGTGGTCGTTTTTAGACGTTTCCAGCTTTCTGACCTGAATAAATTGATTTTCAGAGATAAAAAATATTTTTTGTCGTGAAAAATACAGTTTTATTCCGAGAAGTACAAAAATGCCTAAAAACGCTCGTATTCGTTGAAAGTGAACGTTTGTAGACATTTCCAGCTCTCTGACGTTAATAAATTTATTTTCAGAGATATAAAATATTTTTTGTCGTGAAAAATGCAGTTTTATTCGGAGAAGTACGAAAATGCCTAAAAACGATCGTATTCGTTGAAAGTGAACGTTTTTAGACATTTCCAGCTCTCTGACGTTAATAAATTTATTTTCAAAGATATAAAATATTTTTTGTCGTGAAAAATGCAGTTTTAGTCCGAGAAGTACGAAAATGTCTAAAAACGCTTGTATTCGTCGAAAGTGGTCGTTTTTAGACGTTTCCAGCTTTTTGACCTGAATAAATTGATTTTCAGAGATAAAAAATATTTTTTGTCGTGAAAAATACAGTTTTATTCCGAGAAGTACAAAAATGCCTAAAAACGCTCGTATTCGTTGAAAGTGAACGTTTTTAGACATTTCCAGCTCTCTGACGTTAATAAATTTATTTTCAAAGATATAAAATATTTATTGTCTTGAAAAATGCAGTTTTAGTCCGAGAAGTACGAAAATGTCTAAAAACTCTTGTATTCGTCGAAAGTGGTCGTTTTTAGACGTTTCCAGCTTTCTGACCTGAATAAATTGATTTTCAGAGATAAAAAATATTTTTTGTCGTGAAAAATACAGTTTTATTCCGAGAAGTACAAAAATGCCTAAAAACGCTCGTATTCGTTGAAAGTGAACGTTTTTAGACATTTCCAGCTCTCTGACGTTAATAAATTTATTTTCAGAGATATAAAATATTTTTTGTCGTGAAAAATGCAGTTTTATTCGGAGAAGTACGAAAATGCCTAAAAACGATCGTATTCGTTGAAAGTGAACGTTTTTAGACATTTCCAGCTCTCTGACGTTAATAAATTTATTTTCAAAGATATAAAATATTTTTTGTCGTGAAAAATGCAGTTTTAGTCCGAGAAGTACGAAAATGTCTAAAAACGTTTGTATTCGTCGAAAGTGGTCGTTTTTAGACGTTTCCAGCTTTCTGACCTGAATAAATTGATTTTCAGAGATAAAAAATATTTTTCGTCGTGAAAAATACAGTTTTATTCCGAGAAGTACAAAAATGCCTAAAAACGCTCGTATTCGTTGAAAGTGAACGTTTTTAGACATTTCCAGCTCTCTGACGTTAATAAATTTATTTTCAAAGATATAAAATATTTTTTGTCGTGAAAAATGCAGTTTTAGTCCGAGAAGTACGAAAATGTCTAAAAACGCTTGTATTCGTCGAAAGTGGTCGTTTTTAGTCGTTTCCAGCTTTCTGACCTGAATAAATTGATTTTCAGAGATAAAAAATATTTTTTGTCGTGAAAAATACAGTTTTATTCCGAGAAGTACAAAAATGCCTAAAAACGCTCGTATTCGTTGAAAGTGAACGTTTTTAGACATTTCCAGCTCTCTGACGTTAATAAATTTATTTTCAAAGATATAAAATATTTTTTGTCGTGAAAAATGCAGTTTTAGTCCGAGAAGTACGAAAATGTCTAAAAACGCTTGTATTCGTCGAAAGTGGTCGTTTTTAGACGTTTCCAGCTTTCTGACCTGAATAAATTGATTTTCAGAGATAAAAAATATTTTTTGTCGTGAAAAATACAGTTTTATTCCGAGAAGTACAAAAATGCCTAAAAACGCTCGTATTCGTTGAAAGTGAACGTTTTTAGACATTTCCAGCTCTCTGACGTTAATAAATTTATTTTCAAAGATATAAAATATTTTTTGTCGTGAAAAATGCAGTTTTAGTCCGAGAAGTACGAAAATGTCTAAAAACGCTTGTATTCGTCGAAAGTGGTCGTTTTTAGACGTTTCCAGCTTTCTGACCTGAATAAATTGATTTTCAGAGATAAAAAATATTTTTTGTCGTGAAAAATACAGTTTTATTCCGAGAAGTACAAAAATGCCTAAAAACGCTCGTATTCGTTGAAAGTGAACGTTTTTAGACATTTCCAGCTCTCTGACGTTAATAAATTTATTTTCAGAGATATAAAATATTTTTTGTCGTGAAAAATGCAGTTTTATTCGGAGAAGTATGAAAATGCCTAAAAACGATCGTATTCGTTGAAAGTGAACGTTTTTAGACATTTCCAGCTCTCTGACGTTAATAAATTTATTTTCAAAGATATAAAATATTTTTTGTCGTGAAAAATGCAGTTTTAGTCCGAGAAGTACGAAAATGTCTAAAAACGCTTGTATTCGTCGAAAGTGGTCGTTTTTAGACGTTTCCAGCTTTCTGACCTGAATAAATTGATTTTCAGAGATAAAAAATATTTTTTGTCGTGAAAAATACAGTTTTATTCCGAGAAGTACAAAATGCCTAAAAACGCTCGTATTCGTTGAAAGTGAACGTTTTTAGATATTTCCAGCTCTCTGACGTTAATAAATTTATTTTCAAAGATATAAAATATTTTTTGTCGTGAAAAATGCAGTTTTAGTCCGAGAAGTACGAAAATGTCTAAAAACGCTTGTATTCGTCGAAAGTGGTCGTTTTTAGACGTTTCCAGCTTTCTGACCTGAATAAATTGATTTTCAGAGATAAAAAATATTTTTTGTCGTGAAAAATACAGTTTTATTCCGAGAAGTACAAAAATGCCTAAAAACGCTCGTATTCGTTGAAAGTGAACGTTTTTAGACATTTCCAGCTCTCTGACGTTAATAAATTTATTTTCAGAGATATAAAATATTTTTTGTCATGAAAAATGCAGTTTTATTCAGAGAAGTACGAAAATGCCTAAAAACGATCGTATTCGTTGAAAGTGAACGTTTTTAGACATTTCCAGCTCTCTGACGTTAATAAATTTATTTTCAAAGATATAAAATATTTTTTGTCGTGAAAAATGCAGTTTTAGTCCGAGAAGTACGAAAATGTCTAAAAACGCTTGTATTCGTCGAAAGTGGTCGTTTTTAGACGTTTCCAGCTTTCTGACCTGAATAAATTGATTTTCAGAGATAAAAAATATTTTTTGTCGTGAAAAATACAGTTTTATTCCGAGAAGTACAAAATGCCTAAAAACGCTCGTATTCGTTGAAAGTGAACGTTTTTAGATATTTCCAGCTCTCTGACGTTAATAAATTTATTTTCAAAGATATAAAATATTTTTTGTCGTGAAAAATGCAGTTTTAGTCCGAGAAGTACGAAAATGTCTAAAAACGCTTGTATTCGTCGAAAGTGGTCGTTTTTAGACGTTTCCAGCTTTCTGACCTGAATAAATTGATTTTCAGAGATAAAAAATATTTTTTGTCGTGAAAAATACAGTTTTATTCCGAGAATTACAAAAATGCCTAAAAACGCTCGTATTCGTTGAAAGTGAACGTTTTTAGACATTTCCAGCTCTCTGACGTTAATAAATTTATTTTCAGAGATATAAAATATTTTTTGTCGTGAAAAATGCAGTTTTATTCGGAGAAGTACGAAAATGCCTAAAAACGATCGTATTCGTTGAAAGTGAACGTTTTTAGACATTTCCAGCTCTCTGACGTTAATAAATTTATTTTCAAAGATATAAAATATTTTTTGTCGTGAAAAATGCAGTTTTAGTCCGAGAAGTACGAAAATGTCTAAAAACGCTTGTATTCGTCGAAAGTGGTCATTGTTAGACGTTTCCAGCTTTCTGACCTGAATAAATTGATTTTCAGAGATAAAAAATATTTTTTGTCGTGAAAAATACAGTTTTATTCCGAGAAGTACAAAAATGCCTAAAAACGCTCGTATTCGTTGAAAGTGAACGTTTTTAGACATTTCCAGCTCTCTGACGTTAATAAATTTATTTTCAAAGATATAAAATATTTTTTGTCGTGAAAAATGCAGTTTTAGTCCGAGAAGTACGAAAATGTCTAAAAACGCTTGTATTCGTCGAAAGTGGTCGTTTTTAGACGTTTCCAGCTTTCTGACCTGAATAAATTGATTTTCAGAGATAAAAAATATTTTTTGTCGTGAAAAATACAGTTTTATTCCGAGAAGTACAAAAATGCCTAAAAACGCTCGTATTCGTTGAAAGTGAACGTTTTTAGACATTTCCAGCTCTCTGACGTTAATAAATTTATTTTCAAAGATATAAAATATTTTTTGTCGTGAAAAATGCAGTTTTAGTCCGAGAAGTACGAAAATGTCTAAAAACGCTTGTATTCGTCGAAAGTGGTCGTTTTTAGACGTTTCCAGCTTTCTGACCTGAATAAATTGATTTTCAGAGATAAAAAATATTTTTTGTCGTGAAAAATACAGTTTTATTCCGAGAAGTACAAAAATGCGTAAACACGCTCGTATTCGTTGAAAGTGAACGTTTTTAGACATTTCCAGCTCTCTGACGTTAATAAATTTATTTTCAAAGATATAAAATATTTTTTGTCGTGAAAAATGCAGTTTTAGTCCGAGAAGTACGAAAATGTCTAAAAACGCTTGTATTCGTCGAAAGTGGTCGTTTTTAGACGTTTCCAGCTTTCTGACCTGAATAAATTGATTTTCAGAGATAAAAAATATTTTTTGTCGTGAAAAATACAGTTTTATTCCGAGAAGTACAAAAATGCCTAAAAACGCTCGTATTCGTTGAAAGTGAACGTTTTTAGACATTTCCAGCTCTCTGACATTAATAAATTTATTTTCAAAGATATAAAATATTTTTTGTCGTGAAAAATGCAGTTTTAGTCCGAGAAGTACGAAAATGTCTAAAAACGCTTGTATTCGTCCAAAGTGGTCGTTTTTAGACGTTTCCAGCTTTCTGACCTGAATAAATTGATTTTCAGAGATAAAAAATATTTTTTGTCGTGAAAAATACAGTTTTATTCCGAGAAGTACAAAAATGCCTAAAAACGCTCGTATTCGTTGAAAGTGAACGTTTTTAGACATTTCCAGCTCTCTGACGTTAATAATTTTATTTTCAGAGATATAAAATATTTTTTGTCGTGAAAAATGCAGTTTTATTCGGAGAAGTACGAAAATGCCTAAAAACGATCGTATTCGTTGAAAGTGAACGTTTTTAGACATTTCCAGCTCTCTGACGTTAATAAATTTATTTTCAAAGATATAAAATATTTTTTGTCGTGAAAAATGCAGTTTTAGTCCGAGAAGTACGAAAATGTCTAAAAACGCTTGTATTCGTCGAAAGTGGTCATTGTTAGACGTTTCCAGCTTTCTGACCTGAATAAATTGATTTTCAGAGATAAAAAATATTTTTTGTCGTGAAAAATACAGTTTTATTCCGAGAAGTACAAAAATGCCTAAAAACGCTCGTATTCGTTGAAAGTGAACGTTTTTAGACATTTCCAGCTCTCTGACGTTAATAAATTTATTTTCAAAGATATAAAATATTTTTTGTCGTGAAAAATGCAGTTTTAGTCCGAGAAGTACGAAAATGTCTAAAAACGCTTGTATTCGTCGAAAGTGGTCGTTTTTAGACGTTTCCAGCTTTCTGACCTGAATAAATTGATTTTCAGAGATAAAAAATATTTTTTGTCGTGAAAAATACAGTTTTATTCCGAGAAGTACAAAAATGCCTAAAAACGCTCGTATTCGTTGAAAGTGAACGTTTTTAGACATTTCCAGCTCTCTGACGTTAATAAATTTATTTTCAAAGATATAAAATATTTTTTGTCGTGAAAAATGCAGTTTTAGTCCGAGAAGTACGAAAATGTCTAAAAACGCTTGTATTCGTCGAAAGTGGTCGTTTTTAGACGTTTCCAGCTTTCTGACCTGAATAAATTGATTTTCAGAGATAAAAAATATTTTTTGTCGTGAAAAATACAGTTTTATTCCGAGAATTACAAAAATGCCTAAAAACGCTCGTATTCGTTGAAAGTGAACGTTTTTAGACATTTCCAGCTCTCTGACGTTAATAAATTTATTTTCAAAGATATAAAATATTTTTTGTCGTGAAAAATGCAGTTTTAGTCCGAGAAGTACGAAAATGTCTAAAAACGCTTGTATTCGTCGAAAGTGGTCGTTTTTAGACGTTTCCAGCTTTCTGACCTGAATAAATTGATTTTCAGAGATAAAAAATATTTTTTGTCGTGAAAAATACAGTTTTATTCCGAGAAGTACAAAAATGCCTAAACACGCTCGTATTCGTTGAAAGTGAACGTTTTTAGACATTTCCAGCTCTCTGACGTTAATAAATTTATTTTCAAAGATATAAAATATTTTTTGTCGTGAAAAATGCAGTTTTAGTCCGAGAAGTACGAAAATGTCTAAAAACGCTTGTATTCGTCGAAAGTGGTCGTTTTTAGACGTTTCCAGCTTTCTGACCTGAATAAATTGATTTTCAGAGATAAAAAATATTTTTTGTCGTGAAAAATACAGTTTTATTCCGAGAAGTACAAAAATGCCTAAAAACGCTCGTATTCGTTGAAAGTGAACGTTTTTAGACATTTCGAGCTCTCTGACGTTAATAAATTTATTTTCAAAGATATAAAATATTTTTTGTCGTGAAAAATGCAGTTTTATTCGGAGAAGTACGAAAATGCCTAAAAACGATCGTATTCGTTGAAAGTGAACGTTTTTAGACATTTCCAGCTCTCTGACGTTAATAAATTTATTTTCAAAGATATAAAATATTTTTGGTCGTGAAAAATGCAGTTTTAGTCCGAGAAGTACGAAAATGTCTAAAAACGCTTGTATTCGTCGAAAGTGGTCGTTTTTAGACGTTTCCAGCTTTCTGACCTGAATAAATTGATTTTCAGAGATAAAAAATATTTTTTGTCGTGAAAAATACAGTTTTATTCCGAGAAGTACAAAAATGCGTAAACACGCTCGTATTCGTTGAAAGTGAACGTTTTTAGACATTTCCAGCTCTCTGACGTTAATAAATTTATTTTCAAAGATATAAAATATTTTTTGTCGTGAAAAATGCAGTTTTAGTCCGAGAAGTACGAAAATGTCTAAAAACGCTTGTATTCGTCGAAAGTGGTCGTTTTTAGACGTTTCCAGCTTTCTGACCTGAATAAATTGATTTTCAGAGATAAAAAATATTTTTTGTCGTGAAAAATACAGTTTTATTCCGAGAAGTACAAAAATGCCTAAAAACGCTCGTATTCGTTGAAAGTGAACGTTTTTAGACATTTCCAGCTCTCTGACATTAATAAATTTATTTTCAAAGATATAAAATATTTTTTGTC
Organism: Leptodirus hochenwartii; assembly: GCA_947310635.1. Classification (NCBI taxonomy): domain Eukaryota; kingdom Metazoa; phylum Arthropoda; class Insecta; order Coleoptera; family Leiodidae; genus Leptodirus; species Leptodirus hochenwartii. Next base: position 23,599,248 of record OX371177.1, read on the forward strand.
GTGAAAAATGCAGTTTTAGTCCGAGAAGTACGAAAATGTCTAAAAACGCTTGTATTCGTCCAAAGTGGTCGTTTTTAGACGTTTCCAGCTTTCTGACCTGAATAAATTGATTTTCAGAGATAAAAAATATTTTTTGTCGTGAAAAATACAGTTTTATTCCGAGAAGTACAAAAATGCCTAAAAACGCTCGTATTCGTTGAAAGTGAACGTTTTTAGACATTTCCAGCTCTCTGACGTTAATAATTTTATTTTCAGAGATATAAAATATTTTTTGTCGTGAAAAATGCAGTTTTATTCGGAGAAGTACGAAAATGCCTAAAAACGATCGTATTCGTTGAAAGTGAACGTTTTTAGACATTTCCAGCTCTCTGACGTTAATAAATTTATTTTCAAAGATATAAAATATTTTTTGTCGTGAAAAATGCAGTTTTAGTCCGAGAAGTACGAAAATGTCTAAAAACGCTTGTATTCGTCGAAAGTGGTCATTGTTAGACGTTTCCAGCTTTCTGACCTGAATAAATTGATTTTCAGAGATAAAAAATATTTTTTGTCGTGAAAAATACAGTTTTATTCCGAGAAGTACAAAAATGCCTAAAAACGCTCGTATTCGTTGAAAGTGAACGTTTTTAGACATTTCCAGCTCTCTGACGTTAATAAATTTATTTTCAAAGATATAAAATATTTTTTGTCGTGAAAAATGCAGTTTTAGTCCGAGAAGTACGAAAATGTCTAAAAACGCTTGTATTCGTCGAAAGTGGTCGTTTTTAGACGTTTCCAGCTTTCTGACCTGAATAAATTGATTTTCAGAGATAAAAAATATTTTTTGTCGTGAAAAATACAGTTTTATTCCGAGAAGTACAAAAATGCCTAAAAACGCTCGTATTCGTTGAAAGTGAACGTTTTTAGACATTTCCAGCTCTCTGACGTTAATAAATTTATTTTCAAAGATATAAAATATTTTTTGTCGTGAAAAATGCAGTTTTAGTCCGAGAAGTACGAAAATGTCTAAAAACGCTTGTATTCGTCGAAAGTGGTCGTTTTTAGACGTTTCCAGCTTTCTGACCTGAATAAATTGATTTTCAGAGATAAAAAATATTTTTTGTCGTGAAAAATACAGTTTTATTCCGAGAATTACAAAAATGCCTAAAAACGCTCGTATTCGTTGAAAGTGAACGTTTTTAGACATTTCCAGCTCTCTGACGTTAATAAATTTATTTTCAAAGATATAAAATATTTTTTGTCGTGAAAAATGCAGTTTTAGTCCGAGAAGTACGAAAATGTCTAAAAACGCTTGTATTCGTCGAAAGTGGTCGTTTTTAGACGTTTCCAGCTTTCTGACCTGAATAAATTGATTTTCAGAGATAAAAAATATTTTTTGTCGTGAAAAATACAGTTTTATTCCGAGAAGTACAAAAATGCCTAAACACGCTCGTATTCGTTGAAAGTGAACGTTTTTAGACATTTCCAGCTCTCTGACGTTAATAAATTTATTTTCAAAGATATAAAATATTTTTTGTCGTGAAAAATGCAGTTTTAGTCCGAGAAGTACGAAAATGTCTAAAAACGCTTGTATTCGTCGAAAGTGGTCGTTTTTAGACGTTTCCAGCTTTCTGACCTGAATAAATTGATTTTCAGAGATAAAAAATATTTTTTGTCGTGAAAAATACAGTTTTATTCCGAGAAGTACAAAAATGCCTAAAAACGCTCGTATTCGTTGAAAGTGAACGTTTTTAGACATTTCGAGCTCTCTGACGTTAATAAATTTATTTTCAAAGATATAAAATATTTTTGTCGTGAAAAATGCAGTTTTATTCGGAGAAGTACGAAAATGCCTAAAAACGATCGTATTCGTTGAAAGTGAACGTTTTTAGACATTTCCAGCTCTCTGACGTTAATAAATTTATTTTCAAAGATATAAAATATTTTTGGTCGTGAAAAATGCAGTTTTAGTCCGAGAAGTACGAAAATGTCTAAAAACGCTTGTATTCGTCGAAAGTGGTCGTTTTTAGACGTTTCCAGCTTTCTGACCTGAATAAATTGATTTTCAGAGATAAAAAATATTTTTTGTCGTGAAAAATACAGTTTTATTCCGAGAAGTACAAAAATGCCTAAAAACGCTCGTATTCGTTGAAAGTGAACGTTTTTAGACATTTCCAGCTCTCTGACGTTAATAAATTTATTTTCAGAGATATAAAATATTTTTTGTCGTGAAAAATGCAGTTTTATTCGGAGAAGTACGAAAATGAATAAAAACGATCGTATTCGTTGAAAGTGAACGTTTTTAGACATTTCCAGCTCTCTGACGTTAATAAATTTATTTTCAAAGATATAAAATATTTTTTGTCGTGAAAAATGCAGTTTTAGTCCGAGAAGTACGAAAATGTCTAAAAACGCTTGTATTCGTCGAAAGTGGTCGTTTTTAGACGTTTCCAGCTTTCTGACCTGAATAAATTGATTTTCAGAGATAAAAAATATTTTTTGTCGTGAAAAATACAGTTTTATTCCGAGAAGTACAAAAATGCCTAAAAACGCTCGTATTCGTTGAAAGTGAACGTTTTTAGACATTTCCAGCTCTCTGACGTTAATAAATTTATTTTCAAAGATATAAAATATTTTTTGTCGTGAAAAATGCAGTTTTAGTGCGAGAAGTACGAAAATGTCTAAAAACGCTTGCATTCGTCGAAAGTGGTCGTTTTTAGACGTTTCCAGCTTTCTGACCTGAATAAATTGATTTTCAGAGATAAAAAATATTTTTTGTCGTGAAAAATACAGTTTTATTCCGAGAAGTACAAAAATGCCTAAAAACGCTCGTATTCGTTGAAAGTGAACGTTTTTACACATTTCCAGCTCTCTGACGTTAATAAATTTATTTTCAAAGATATAAAATATTTTTTGTCGTGAAAAATGCAGTTTTAGTCCGAGAAGTACGAAAATGTCTAAAAACGCTTGTATTCGTCGAAAGTGGTCGTTTTTAGACGTTTCCAGCTTTCTGACCTGAATAAATTGATTTTCAGAGATAAACAATATTTTTTGTCGTGAAAAATACAGTTTTATTCCGAGAAGTACAAAAATGCCTATAAACGCTCGTATTCGTTGAAAGTGAACGTTTTTAGACATTTCCAGCTCTCTGACGTTAATAAATTTATTTTCAGAGATATAAAATATTTTTTGTCGTGAAAAATGCAGTTTTATTCGGAGAAGTACGAAAATGCCTAAAAACGATCGTATTCGTTGAAAGTGAACGTTTTTAGACATTTCCAGCTCTCTGACGTTAATAAATTTATTTTCAAAGATATAAAATATTTTTTGTCGTGAAAAATGCAGTTTTAGTCCGAGAAGTACGAAAATGTCTAAAAACGCTTGTATTCGTCGAAAGTGGTCGTTTTTAGACGTTTCCAGCTTTCTGACCTGAATAAATTGATTTTCAGAGATAAAAAATATTTTTTGTCGTGAAAAATACAGTTTTATTCCGAGAAGTACAAAAATGCCTAAAAACGCTCGTATTCGTTGAAAGTGAACGTTTTTAGACATTTCGAGCTCTCTGACGTTAATAAATTTATTTTCAAAGATATAAAATATTTTTTGTCGTGAAAAATGCAGTTTTATTCGGAGAAGTACGAAAATGCCTAAAAACGATCGTATTCGTTGAAAGTGAACGTTTTTAGACATTTCCAGCTCTCTGACGTTAATAAATTTATTTTCAAAGATATAAAATATTGTTTGTCGTGAAAAATGCAGTTTTAGTCCGAGAAGTACGAAAATGTCTAAAAACGCTTGTATTCGTCGAAAGTGGTCGTTTTTAGACGTTTCCAGCTTTCTGACCTGAATAAATTGATTTTCAGAGATAAAAAATATTTTTTGTCGTGAAAAATACAGTTTTATTCCGAGAAGTACAAAAATGCCTAAAAACGCTCGTATTCGTTGAAAGTGAACGTTTTTAGACATTTCCAGCTCTCTGACGTTAATAAATTTATTTTCAAAGATATAAAATATTTTTTGTCGTGAAAAATGCAGTTTTAGTCCGAGAAGTACGAAAATGTCTAAAAACGCTTGTATTCGTCGAAAGTGGTCGTTTTTAGACGTTTCCAGCTTTCTGACCTGAATAAATTGATTTTCAGTGATAAAAAATATTTTTTGTCGTGAAAAATACAGTTTTATTCCGAGAAGTACAGAAATGCCTAAAAACGCTCGTATTCGTTGAAAGTGAACGTTTTTACACATTTCCAGCTCTCTGACGTTAATAAATTTATTTTCAAAGATATAAAATATTTTTTGTCGTGAAAAATGCAGTTTTAGTCCGAGAAGTACCAAAATGTCTAAAAACGCTTGTATTCGTCGAAAGTGGTCGTTTTTAGACATTTCCAGCTCTCTGACGTTAATAAATTTATTTTCAGAGATATAAAATATTTTTTGTCGTGAAACATGCAGTTTTATTCGGAGAAGTACGAAAATGCCTAAAAACGCTCGTATTCGTTGAAAGTGAACGTTTTTAGACATTTCCAGCTCTCTGACGTTAATAAATTTATTTTCTGAGATATAAAATATTTTTTGTCGTGAAACATGCAGTTTTATTCGGAGAAGTACGAAAATGCCTAAAAACGATCGTATTCGTTGAAAGTGAACGTTTTTAGACATTTCCAGCTCTCTGACGTTAATAAATTTATTTTCAAAGATATAAAATATTTTTTGTCGTGAAAAATGCAGTTTTAGTCCGAGAAGTACGAAAATGTCTAAAAACGCTTGTATTCGTCGAAAGTGGTCGTTTTTAGACGTTTCCAGCTTTCTGACCTGAATAAATTGATTTTCAGAGATAAAAAATATTTTTTGTCGTGGAAAAATACAGTTTTATTCCGAGAAGTACAAAAATGCCTAAAAACGCTCGTATTCGTTGAAAGTGAACGTTTTTAGACATTTCCAGCTCTCTGACGTTAATAAATTTATTTTCAGAGATATAAAATATTTTTTGTCGTGAAAAATGCAGTTTTATTCGGAGAAGTACGAAAATGCCTAAAAACGATCGTATTCGTTGAAAGTGAACGTTTTTAGACATTTCCAGCTCTCTGACGTTAATAAATTTATTTTCAGAGATATAAAATATTTTTTGTCGTGAAAAATGCAGTTTTATTCGGAGAAGTACGAAAATGCCTAAAAACGATCGTATTCGTTGAAAGTGAAAGTTTTTGACATTTCCAGCTCTCTGACGTTAATAAATTTATTTTCAAAGATATAAAATATTTTTTGTCGTGAAAAATGCAGTTTTAGTCCGAGAAGTACGAAAATGTCTAAAAACGCTTGTATTCGTCGAAAGTGGTCGTTTTTAGACGTTTCCAGCTTTCTGACCTGAATAAATTGATTTTCAGAGATAAAAAATATTTTTTGTCGTGAAAAATACAGTTTTATTCCGAGAAGTACAAAAATGCCTAAAAACGCTCGTATTCGTTGAAAGTGAACGTTTTTAGACATTTCGAGCTCTCTGACGTTAATAAATTTATTTTCAAAGATATAAAATATTTTTTGTCGTGAAAAATGCAGTTTTATTCGGAGAAGTACGAAAATGCCTAAAAACGATCGTATTCGTTGAAAGTGAACGTTTTTAGACATTTCCAGCTCTCTGACGTTAATAAATTTATTTTCAAAGATATAAAATATTTTTTGTCGTGAAAAATGCAGTTTTAGTCCGAGAAGTACGAAAATGTCTAAAAACGCTTGTATTCGTCGAAAGTGGTCGTTTTTAGACGTTTCCAGCTTTCTGACCTGAATAAATTGATTTTCAGAGATAAAAAATATTTTTTGTCGTGAAAAATACAGTTTTATTCCGAGAAGTACAGAAATGCCTAAAAACGCTCGTATTCGTTGAAAGTGAACGTTTTTACACATTTCCAGCTCTCTGACGTTAATAAATTTATTTTCAAAGATATAAAATATTTTTTGTCGTGAAAAATGCAGTTTTAGTCCGAGAAGTACGAAAATGTCTAAAAACGCTTGTATTCGTCGAAAGTGGTCGTTTTTAGACGTTTCCAGCTTTCTGACCTGAATAAATTGATTTTCAGAGATAAAAAATATTTTTTGTCGTGAAAAATACAGTTTTATTCCGAGAAGTACAAAAATGCCTAAAAACGCTCGTATTCGTTGAAAGTGAACGTTTTTAGACATTTCCAGCTCTCTGACGTTAATAAATTTATTTTCAGAGATATAAAATATTTTTTGTCGTGAAACATGCAGTTTTATTCGGAGAAGTACGAAAATGCCTAAAAACGATCGTATTCGTTGAAAGTGAACGTTTTTAGACATTTCCAGCTCTCTGACGTTAATAAATTTATTTTCAAAGATATAAAATATTTTTTGTCGTGAAAAATGCAGTTTTAGTCCGAGAAGTACGAAAATGTCTAAAAACGCTTGTATTCGTCGAAAGTGGTCGTTTTTAGACGTTTCCAGCTTTCTGACCTGAATAAATTGATTTTCAGAGATAAAAAATATTTTTTGTCGTGGAAAAATACAGTTTTATTCCGAGAAGTACAAAAATGCCTAAAAACGCTCGTATTCGTTGAAAGTGAACGTTTTTAGACATTTCCAGCTCTCTGACGTTAATAAATTTATTTTCAGAGATATAAAATATTTTTTGTCGTGAAAAATGCAGTTTTATTCGGAGAAGTACGAAAATGCCTAAAAACGATCGTATTCGTTGAAAGTGAACGTTTTTAGACATTTCCAGCTCTCTGACGTTAATAAATTTATTTTCAAAGATATAAAATATTTTTTGTCGTGAAAAATGCAGTTTTAGTCCGAGAAGTACGAAAATGTCTAAAAACGCTTGTATTCGTCGAAAGTGGTCGTTTTTAGACGTTTCCAGCTTTCTGACCTGAATAAATTGATTTTCAGAGATAAAAAATATTTTTTGTCGTGAAAAATACAGTTTTATTCCGAGAAGTACAAAAATGCCTAAAAACGCTCGTATTCGTTGAAAGTGAACGTTTTTAGACATTTCGAGCTCTCTGACGTTAATAAATTTATTTTCAAAGATATAAAATATTTTTTGTCGTGAAAAATGCAGTTTTATTCGGAGAAGTACGAAAATGCCTAAAAACGATCGTATTCGTTGAAAGTGAACGTTTTTAGACATTTCCAGCTCTCTGACGTTAATAAATTTATTTTCAAAGATATAAAATATTTTTTGTCGTGAAAAATGCAGTTTTAGTCCGAGAAGTACGAAAATGTCTAAAAACGCTTGTATTCGTCGAAAGTGGTCGTTTTTAGACGTTTCCAGCTTTCTGACCTGAATAAATTGATTTTCAGAGATAAAAAATATTTTTTGTCGTGAAAAATACAGTTTTATTCCGAGAAGTACAAAAATGCCTAAAAACGCTCGTATTCGTTGAAAGTGAACGTTTTTAGACATTTCCAGCTCTCTGACGTTAATAAATTTATTTTCAAAGATATAAAATATTTTTTGTCGTGAAAAATGCAGTTTTAGTCCGAGAAGTACGAAAATGTCTAAAAACGCTTGTATTCGTCGAAAGTGGTCGTTTTTAGACGTTTCCAGCTTTCTGACCTGAATAAATTGATTTTCAGAGATAAAAAATATTTTTTGTCGTGAAAAATACAGTTTTATTCCGAGAAGTACAAAAATGCCTAAAAACGCTCGTATTCGTTGAAAGTGAACGTTTTTAGACATTTCCAGCTCTCTGACGTTAATAAATTTATTTTCAGAGATATAAAATATTTTTTGTCGTGAAAAATGCAGTTTTATTCGGAGAAGTACGAAAATGCCTAAAAACGATCGTATTCGTTGAAAGTGAACGTTTTTAGACATTTCCAGCTCTCTGACGTTAATAAATTTATTTTCAAAGATATAAAATATTTTTTGTCGTGAAAAATGCAGTTTTAGTCCGAGAAGTACGAAAATGTCTAAAAACGCTTGTATTCGTCGAAAGTGGTCGTTTTTAGACGTTTCCAGCTTTCTGACCTGAATAAATTGATTTTCAGAGATAAAAAATATTTTTTGTCGTGAAAAATACAGTTTTATTCCGAGAAGTACAAAAATGCCTAAAAACGCTCGTATTCGTTGAAAGTGAACGTTTTTAGACATTTCCAGCTCTCTGACGTTAATAAATTTATTTTCAAAGATATAAAATATTTTTTGTCGTGAAAAATGCAGTTTTAGTCCGAGAAGTACGAAAATGTCTAAAAACGCTTGTATTCGTCGAAAGTGGTCGTTTTTAGACGTTTCCAGCTTTCTGACCTGAATAAATTGATTTTCAGAGATAAAAAATATTTTTTGTCGTGAAAAATACAGTTTTATTCCGAGAAGTACCTAAAATGCCTAAAAACGCTCGTATTCGTTGAAAGTGAACGTTTTTAGACATTTCCAGCTCTCTGACGTTAATAAATTTATTTTCAGAGATATAAAATATTTTTTGTCGTGAAAAATGCAGTTTTATTCGGAGAAGTACGAAAATGCCTAAAAACGATCGTATTCGTTGAAAGTGAACGTTTTTAGACATTTCCAGCTCTCTGACGTTAATAAATTTATTTTCAAAGATATAAAATATTTTTTGTCGTGAAAAATGCAGTTTTAGTCCGAGAAGTACGAAAATGTCTAAAAACGCTTGTATTCGTCGAAAGTGGTCGTTTTTAGACGTTTCCAGCTTTCTGACCTGAATAAATTGATTTTCAGAGATAAAAAATATTTTTTTTTGTGAAAAATACAGTTTTATTCCGAGAAGTACAAAAATGCCTAAAAACGCTCGTATTCGTTGAAAGTGAACGTTTTTAGACATTTCCAGCTCTCTGACGTTAATAAATTTATTTTCAAAGATATAAAATATTTTTTGTCGTGAAAAATGCAGTTTTAGTCCGAGAAGTACGAAAATGTCTAAAAACGCTTGTATTCGTCGAAAGTGGTCGTTTTTAGACGTTTCAAGCTTTCTGACCTGAATAAATTGATTTTCAGCGATAAAAAATATTTTTTGTCGTGAAAAATACAGTTTTATTCCGAGAAGTACAAAAATGCCTAAAAACGCTCGTATTCGTTGAAAGTGAACGTTTTTAGACATTTCCAGCTCTCTGACGTTAATAAATTTATTTTCAAAGATATAAAATATTTTTTGTCGTGAAAAATGCAGTTTTAGTCCGAGAAGTACGAAAATGTCTAAAAACGCTTGTATTCGTCGAAAGTGGTCGTTTTTAGACGTTTCCAGCTTTCTGACCTGAATAAATTGATTTTCAGAGATAAAAAATATTTTTTGTCGTGAAAAATACAGTTTTATTCCGAGAAGTACAAAAATGCCTAAAAACGCTCGTATTCGTTGAAAGTGAACGTTTTTAGACATTTCGAGCTCTCTGACGTTAATAAATTTATTTTCAAAGATATAAAATATTTTTTGTCGTGAAAAATGCAGTTTTATTCGGAGAAGTACGAAAATGCCTAAAAACGATCGTATTCGTTGAAAGTGAACGTTTTTAGACATTTCCAGCTCTCTGACGTTAATAAATTTATTTTCAAAGATATAAAATATTTTTGGTCGTGAAAAATGCAGTTTTAGTCCGAGAAGTACGAAAATGTCTAAAAACGCTTGTATTCGTCGAAAGTGGTCGTTTTTAGACGTTTCCAGCTTTCTGACCTGAATAAATTGATTTTCAGAGATAAAAAATATTTTTTGTCGTGAAAAATACAGTTTTATTCCGAGAAGTACAAAAATGCCTAAAAACGCTCGTATTCGTTGAAAGTGAACGTTTTTAGACATTTCCAGCTCTCTGACGTTAATAAATTTATTTTCAGAGATATAAAATATTTTTTGTCGTGAAAAATGCAGTTTTATTCGGAGAAGTACGAAAATGCCTAAAAACGATCGTATTCGTTGAAAGTGAACGTTTTTAGACATTTCCAGCTCTCTGACGTTAATAAATTTATTTTCAAAGATATAAAATATTTTTTGTCGTGAAAAATGCAGTTTTAGTCCGAGAAGTACGAAAATGTCTAAAAACGCTTGTATTCGTCGAAAGTGGTCGTTTTTAGACGTTTCCAGCTTTCTGACCTGAATAAATTGATTTTCAGAGATAAAAAATATTTTTTGTCGTGAAAAATACAGTTTTATTCCGAGAAGTACAAAAATGCCTAAAAACGCTCGTATTCGTTGAAAGTGAACGTTTTTAGACATTTCCAGCTCTCTGACGTTAATAAATTTATTTTCAAAGATATAAAATATTTTTTGTCGTGAAAAATGCAGTTTTAGTGCGAGAAGTACGAAAATGTCTAAAAACGCTTGCATTCGTCGAAAGTGGTCGTTTTTAGACGTTTCCAGCTTTCTGACCTGAATAAATAGATTTTCAGAGATAAAAAATATTTTTTGTCGTGAAAAATACAGTTTTATTCCGAGAAGTACAAAAATGCCTAAAAACGCTCGTATTCGTTGAAAGTGAACGTTTTTACACATTTCCAGCTCTCTGACGTTAATAAATTTATTTTCAAAGATATAAAATATTTTTTGTCGTGAAAAATGCAGTTTTAGTCCGAGAAGTACGAAAATGTCTAAAAACGCTTGTATTCGTCGAAAGTGGTCGTTTTTAGACGTTTCCAGCTTTCTGACCTGAATAAATTGATTTTCAGAGATAAAAAATATTTTTTGTCGTGAAAAATACAGTTTTATTCCGAGAAGTACAAAAATGCCTAAAAACGCTCGTATTCGTTGAAAGTGAACGTTTTTAGACATTTCCAGCTCTCTGACGTTAATAAATTTATTTTCAGAGATATAAAATATTTTTTGTCGTGAAAAATGCAGTTTTATTCGGAGAAGTACGAAAATGAATAAAAACGATCGTATTCGTTGAAAGTGAACGTTTTTAGACATTTCCAGCTCTCTGACGTTAATAAATTTATTTTCAAAGATATAAAATATTTTTTGTCGTGAAAAATGCAGTTTTAGTCCGAGAAGTACGAAAATGTCTAAAAACGCTTGTATTCGTCGAAAGTGGTCGTTTTTAGACGATTCCAGCTTTCTGACCTGAATAAATTGATTTTCAGAGATAAAAAATATTTTTTGTCGTGAAAAATACAGTTTTATTCCGAGAAGTACAAAAATGCCTAAAAACGCTCGTATTCGTTGAAAGTGAACGTTTTTAGACATTTCCAGCTCTCTGACGTTAATAAATTTATTTTCAAAGATATAAAATATTTTTTGTCGTGAAAAATGCAGTTTTAGTGCGAGAAGTACGAAAATGTCTAAAAACGCTTGCATTCGTCGAAAGTGGTCGTTTTTAGACGTTTCCAGCTTTCTGACCTGAATAAATTGATTTTCAGAGATAAAAAATATTTTTTGTCGTGAAAAATACAGTTTTATTCCGAGAAGTACAAAAATGCCTAAAAACGCTCGTATTCGTTGAAAGTGAACGTTTTTACACATTTCCAGCTCTCTGACGTTAATAAATTTATTTTCAAAGATATAAAATATTTTTTGTCGTGAAAAATGCAGTTTTAGTCCGAGAAGTACGAAAATGTCTAAAAACGCTTGTATTCGTCGAAAGTGGTCGTTTTTAGACGTTTCCAGCTTTCTGACCTGAATAAATTGATTTTCAGAGATAAAAAATATTTTTTGTCGTGAAAAATACAGTTTTATTCCGAGAAGTACAAAAATGCCTATAAACGCTCGTATTCGTTGAAAGTGAACGTTTTTAGACATTTCCAGCTCTCTGACGTTAATAAATTTATTTTCAGAGATATATAATATTTTTTGTCGTGAAAAATGCAGTTTTATTCGGAGAAGTACGAAAATGCCTAAAAACGATCGTATTCGTTGAAAGTGAACGTTTTTAGACATTTCCAGCTCTCTGACGTTAATAAATTTATTTTCAAAGATATAAAATATTTTTTGTCGTGAAAAATGCAGTTTTAGTCCGAGAAGTACGAAAATGTCTAAAAACGCTTGTATTCGTCGAAAGTGGTCGTTTTTAGACGTTTCCAGCTTTCTGACCTGAATAAATTGATTTTCAGAGATAAAAAATATTTTTTGTCGTGAAAAATACAGTTTTATTCCGAGAAGTACAAAAATGCCTAAAAACGCTCGTATTCGTTGAAAGTGAACGTTTTTAGACATTTCGAGCTCTCTGACGTTAATAAATTTATTTTCAAAGATATAAAATATTTTTTGTCGTGAAAAATGCAGTTTTATTCGGAGAAGTACGAAAATGCCTAAAAACGATCGTATTCGTTGAAAGTGAACGTTTTTAGACATTTCCAGCTCTCTGACGTTAATAAATTTATTTTCAAAGATATAAAATATTTTTTGTCGTGAAAAATGCAGTTTTAGTCCGAGAAGTACGAAAATGTCTAAAAACGCTTGTATTCGTCGAAAGTGGTCGTTTTTAGACGTTTCCAGCTTTCTGACCTGAATAAATTGATTTTCAGAGATAAAAAATATTTTTTGTCGTGAAAAATACAGTTTTATTCCGAGAAGTACAAAAATGCCTAAAAACGCTCGTATTCGTTGAAAGTGAACGTTTTTAGACATTTCCAGCTCTCTGACGTTAATAAATTTATTTTCAAAGATATAAAATATTTTTTGTCGTGAAAAATGCAGTTTTAGTCCGAGAAGTACGAAAATGTCTAAAAACGCTTGTATTCGTCGAAAGTGGTCGTTTTTAGACGTTTCCAGCTTTCTGACCTGAATAAATTGATTTTCAGAGATAAAAAATATTTTTTGTCGTGAAAAATACAGTTTTATTCCGAGAAGTACAGAAATGCCTAAAAACGCTCGTATTCGTTGAAAGTGAACGTTTTTACACATTTCCAGCTCTCTGACGTTAATAAATTTATTTTCAAAGATATAAAATATTTTTTGTCGTGAAAAATGCAGTTTTAGTCCGAGAAGTACGAAAATGTCTAAAAACGCTTGTATTCGTCGAAAGTGGTCGTTTTTAGACATTTCCAGCTCTCTGACGTTAATAAATTTATTTTCAGAGATATAAAATATTTTTTGTCGTGAAACATGCAGTTTTATTCGGAGAAGTACGAAAATGCCTAAAAACGCTCGTATTCGTTGAAAGTGAACGTTTTTAGACATTTCCAGCTCTCTGACGTTAATAAATTTATTTTCTGAGATATAAAATATTTTTTGTCGTGAAACATGCAGTTTTATTCGGAGAAGTACGAAAATGCCTAAAAACGATCGTATTCGTTGAAAGTGAACGTTTTTAGACATTTCCAGCTCTCTGACGTTAATAAATTTATTTTCAAAGATATAAAATATTTTTTGTCGTGAAAAATGCAGTTTTAGTCCGAGAAGTACGAAAATGTCTAAAAACGCTTGTATTCGTCGAAAGTGGTCGTTTTTAGACGTTTCCAGCTTTCTGACCTGAATAAATTGATTTTCAGAGATAAAAAATATTTTTTGTCGTGGAAAAATACAGTTTTATTCCGAGAAGTACAAAAATGCCTAAAAACGCTCGTATTCGTTGAAAGTGAACGTTTTTAGACATTTCCAGCTCTCTGACGTTAATAAATTTATTTTCAGAGATATAAAATATTTTTTGTCGTGAAAAATGCATTTTTATTCGGAGAAGTACGAAAATGCCTAAAAACGATCGTATTCGTTGAAAGTGAACGTTTTTAGACATTTCCAGCTCTCTGACGTTAATAAATTTATTTTCAGAGATATAAAATATTTTTTGTCGTGAAAAATGCAGTTTTATTCGGAGAAGTACGAAAATGCCTAAAAACGATCGTATTCGTTGAAAGTGAACGTTTTTGACATTTCCAGCTCTCTGACGTTAATAAATTTATTTTCAAAGATATAAAATATTTTTTGTCGTGAAAAATGCAGTTTTAGTCCGAGAAGTACGAAAATGTCTAAAAACGCTTGTATTCGTCGAAAGTGGTCGTTTTTAGACGTTTCCAGCTTTCTGACCTGAATAAATTGATTTTCAGAGATAAAAAATATTTTTTGTCGTGAAAAATACAGTTTTATTCCGAGAAGTACAAAAATGCCTAAAAACGCTCGTATTCGTTGAAAGTGAACGTTTTTAGACATTTCGAGCTCTCTGACGTTAATAAATTTATTTTCAAAGATATAAAATATTTTTTGTCGTGAAAAATGCAGTTTTATTCGGAGAAGTACGAAAATGCCTAAAAACGATCGTATTCGTTGAAAGTGAACGTTTTTAGACATTTCCAGCTCTCTGACGTTAATAAATTTATTTTCAAAGATATAAAATATTTTTTGTCGTGAAAAATGCAGTTTTAGTCCGAGAAGTACGAAAATGTCTAAAAACGCTTGTATTCGTCGAAAGTGGTCGTTTTTAGACGTTTCCAGCTTTCTGACCTGAATAAATTGATTTTCAGAGATAAAAAATATTTTTTGGCGTGAAAAATACAGTTTTATTCCGAGAAGTACAAAAATGCCTAAAAACGCTCGTATTCGTTGAAAGTGAACGTTTTTAGACATTTCCAGCTCTCTGACGTTAATAAATTTATTTTCAGAGATATAAAATATTTTTTGTCGTGAAACATGCAGTTTTAATCGGAGAAGTACGAAAATGCCTAAAAACGATCGTATTCGTTGAAAGTGAACGTTTTTAGACATTTCCAGCTCTCTGACGTTAATAAAGTTATTTTCAAAGATATAAAATATTTTTTGTCGTGAAAAATGCAGTTTTAGTCCGAGAAGTACGAAAATGTCTAAAAACGCTTGTATTCGTCGAAAGTGGTCGTTTTTAGACGTTTCCAGCTTTCTGACCTGAATAAATTGATTTTCAGAGATAAAAAATATTTTTTGTCGTGGAAAAATACAGTTTTATTCCGAGAAGTACAAAAATGCCTAAAAACGCTCGTATTCGTTGAAAGTGAACGTTTTTAGACATTTCCAGCTCTCTGACGTTAATAAATTTATTTTCAGAGATATAAAATATTTTTTGTCGTGAAAAATGCAGTTTTATTCGGAGAAGTACGAAAATGCCTAAAAACGATCGTATTCGTTGAAAGTGAACGTTTTTAGACATTTCCAGCTCTCTGACGTTAATAAATTTATTTTCAAAGATATAAAATATTTTTTGTCGTGAAAAATGCAGTTTTAGTCCGAGAAGTACGAAAATGTCTAAAAACGCTTGTATTCGTCGAAAGTGGTCGTTTTTAGACGTTTCCAGCTTTCTGACCTGAATAAATTGATTTTCAGAGATAAAAAATATTTTTTGTCGTGAAAAATACAGTTTTATTCCGAGAAGTACAAAAATGCCTAAAAACGCTCGTATTCGTTGAAAGTGAACGTTTTTAGACATTTCGAGCTCTCTGACGTTAATAAATTTATTTTCAAAGATATAAAATATTTTTTGTCGTGAAAAATGCAGTTTTATTCGGAGAAGTACGAAAATGCCTAAAAACGATCGTATTCGTTGAAAGTGAACGTTTTTAGACATTTCCAGCTCTCTGACGTTAATAAATTTATTTTCAAAGATATAAAATATTTTTTGTCGTGAAAAATGCAGTTTTAGTCCGAGAAGTACGAAAATGTCTAAAAACGCTTGTATTCGTCGAAAGTGGTCGTTTTTAGACGTTTCCAGCTTTCTGACCTGAATAAATTGATTTTCAGAGATAAAAAATATTTTTTTTTGTGAAAAATACAGTTTTATTCCGAGAAGTACAAAAATGCCTAAAAACGCTCGTATTCGTTGAAAGTGAACGTTTTTAGACATTTCCAGCTCTCTGACGTTAATAAATTTATTTTCAAAGATATAAAATATTTTTTGTCGTGAAAAATGCAGTTTTAGTCCGAGAAGTACGAAAATGTCTAAAAACGCTTGTATTCGTCGAAAGTGGTCGTTTTTAGACGTTTCCAGCTTTCTGACCTGAATAAATTGATTTTCAGAGATAAAAAATATTTTTTGTCGTGAAAAATACAGTTTTATTCCGAGAAGTACAAAAATGGCTAAAAACGCTCGTATTCGTTGAAAGTGAACGTTTTTAGACATTTCGAGCTCTCTGACGTTAATAAATTTATTTTCAAAGATATAAAATATTTTTGGTCGTGAAAAATGCAGTTTTAGTCCGAGAAGTACGAAAATGTCTAAAAACGCTTGTATTCGTCGAAAGTGGTCGTTTTTAGACGTTTCCAGCTTTCTGACCTGAATAAATTGATTTTCAGAGATAAAAAATATTTTTTGTCGTGAAAAATACAGTTTTATTCCGAGAAGTACAAAAATGCCTAAAAACGCTCGTATTCGTTGAAAGTGAACGTTTTTAGACATTTCCAGCTCTCTGACGTTAATAAATTTATTTTCAGAGATATAAAATATTTTTTGTCGTGAAAAATGCAGTTTTATTCGGAGAAGTACGAAAATGCCTAAAAACGATCGTATTCGTTGAAAGTGAACGTTTTTAGACATTTCCAGCTCTCTGACGTTAATAAATTTATTTTCAAAGATATAAAATATTTTTTGTCGTGAAAAATGCAGTTTTAGTCCGAGAAGTACGAAAATGTCTAAAAACGCTTGTATTCGTCGAAAGTGGTCGTTTTTAGACGTTTCCAGCTTTCTGACCTGAATAAATTGATTTTCAGAGATAAAAAATATTTTTTGTCGTGAAAAATACAGTTTTATTCCGAGAAGTACAAAAATGCCTAAAAACGCTCGTATTCGTTGAAAGTGAACGTTTTTAGACATTTCCAGCTCTCTGACGTTAATAAATTTATTTTCAAAGATATAAAATATTTTTTGTCGTGAAAAATGCAGTTTTAGTGCGAGAAGTACGAAAATGTCTAAAAACGCTTGCATTCGTCGAAAGTGGTCGTTTTTAGACGTTTCCAGCTTTCTGACCTGAATAAATAGATTTTCAGAGATAAAAAATATTTTTTGTCGTGAAAAATACAGTTTTATTCCGAGAAGTACAAAAATGCCTAAAAACGCTCGTATTCGTTGAAAGTGAACGTTTTTACACATTTCCAGCTCTCTGACGTTAATAAATTTATTTTCAAAGATATAAAATATTTTTTGTCGTGAAAAATGCAGTTTTAGTCCGAGAAGTACGAAAATGTCTAAAAACGCTTGTATTCGTCGAAAGTGGTCGTTTTTAGACGTTTCCAGCTTTCTGACCTGAATAAATTGATTTTCAGAGATAAAAAATATTTTTTGTCGTGAAAAATACAGTTTTATTCCGAGAAGTACAAAAATGCCTAAAAACGCTCGTATTCGTTGAAAGTGAACGTTTTTAGACATTTCCAGCTCTCTGACGTTAATAAATTTATTTTCAGAGATATAAAATATTTTTTGTCGTGAAAAATGCAGTTTTATTCGGAGAAGTACGAAAATGCCTAAAAACGATCGTATTCGTTGAAAGTGAACGTTTTTAGACATTTCCAGCTCTCTGACGTTAATAAATTTATTTTCAAAGATATAAAATATTTTTTGTCGTGAAAAATGCAGTTTTAGTCCGAGAAGTACGAAAATGTCTAAAAACGCTTGTATTCGTCGAAAGTGGTCGTTTTTAGACGTTTCCAGCTTTCTGACCTGAATAAATTGATTTTCAGAGATAAAAAATATTTTTTGTCGTGAAAAATACAGTTTTATTCCGAGAAGTACAAAAATGCCTAAAAACGCTCGTATTCGTTGAAAGTGAACGTTTTTAGACATTTCCAGCTCTCTGACGTTAATAAATTTATTTTCAAAGATATAAAATATTTTTTGTCGTGAAAAATGCAGTTTTAGTGCGAGAAGTACGAAAATGTCTAAAAACGCTTGCATTCGTCGAAAGTGGTCGTTTTTAGACGTTTCCAGCTTTCTGACCTGAATAAATAGATTTTCAGAGATAAAAAATATTTTTTGTCGTGAAAAATACAGTTTTATTCCGAGAAGTACAAAAATGCCTAAAAACGCTCGTATTCGTTGAAAGTGAACGTTTTTACACATTTCCAGCTCTCTGACGTTAATAAATTTATTTTCAAAGATATAAAATATTTTTTGTCGTGAAAAATGCAGTTTTAGTCCGAGAAGTACGAAAATGTCTAAAAACGCTTGTATTCGTCGAAAGTGGTCGTTTTTAGACGTTTCCAGCTTTCTGACCTGAATAAATTGATTTTCAGAGATAAAAAATATTTTTTGTCGTGAAAAATACAGTTTTATTCCGAGAAGTACAAAAATGCCTAAAAACGCTCGTATTCGTTGAAAGTGAACGTTTTTAGACATTTCCAGCTCTCTGACGTTAATAAATTTATTTTCAGAGATATAAAATATTTTTTGTCGTGAAAAATGCAGTTTTATTCGGAGAAGTACGAAAATGAATAAAAACGATCGTATTCGTTGAAAGTGAACGTTTTTAGACATTTCCAGCTCTCTGACGTTAATAAATTTATTTTCAAAGATATAAAATATTTTTTGTCGTGAAAAATGCAGTTTTAGTCCGAGAAGTACGAAAATGTCTAAAAACGCTTGTATTCGTCGAAAGTGGTCGTTTTTAGACGTTTCCAGCTTTCTGACCTGAATAAATTGATTTTCAGAGATAAAAAATATTTTTTGTCGTGAAAAATACAGTTTTATTCCGAGAAGTACAAAAATGCCTAAAAACGCTCGTATTCGTTGAAAGTGAACGTTTTTAGACATTTCCAGCTCTCTGACGTTAATAAATTTATTTTCAAAGATATAAAATATTTTTTGTCGTGAAAAATGCAGTTTTAGTGCGAGAAGTACGAAAATGTCTAAAAACGCTTGCATTCGTCGAAAGTGGTCGTTTTTAGACGTTTCCAGCTTTCTGACCTGAATAAATTGATTTTCAGAGATAAAAAATATTTTTTGTCGTGAAAAATACAGTTTTATTCCGAGAAGTACAAAAATGCCTAAAAACGCTCGTATTCGTTGAAAGTGAACGTTTTTACACATTTCCAGCTCTCTGACGTTAATAAATTTATTTTCAAAGATATAAAATATTTTTTGTCGTGAAAAATGCAGTTTTAGTCCGAGAAGTACGAAAATGTCTAAAAACGCTTGTATTCGTCGAAAGTGGTCGTTTTTAGACGTTTCCAGCTTTCTGACCTGAATAAATTGATTTTCAGAGATAAAAAATATTTTTTGTCGTGAAAAATACAGTTTTATTCCGAGAAGTACAAAAATGCCTAAAAACGCTCGTATTCGTTGAAAGTGAACGTTTTTAGACATTTCGAGCTCTCTGACGTTAATAAATTTATTTTCAAAGATATAAAATATTTTTTGTCGTGAAAAATGCAGTTTTATTCGGAGAAGTACGAAAATGCCTAAAAACGATCGTATTCGTTGAAAGTGAACGTTTTTAGACATTTCCAGCTGTCTGACGTTAATAAATTTATTTTCAAAGATATAAAATATTTTTTGTCGTGAAAAATGCAGTTTTAGTCCGAGAAGTACGAAAATGTCTAAAAACGCTTGTATTCGTCGAAAGTGGTCGTTTTTAGACGTTTCCAGCTTTCTGACCTGAATAAATTGATTTTCAGAGATAAAAAATATTTTTTGTCGTGAAAAATACAGTTTTATTCCGAGAAGTACAAAAATGCCTAAAAACGCTCGTATTCGTTGAAAGTGAACGTTTTTAGACATTTCCAGCTCTCTGACGTTAATAAATTTATTTTCAAAGATATAAAATATTTTTTGTCGTGAAAAATGCAGTTTTAGTCCGAGAAGTACGAAAATGTCTAAAAACGCTTGTATTCGTCGAAAGTGGTCGTTTTTAGACGTTTCCAGCTTTCTGACCTGAATAAATTGATTTTCAGAGATAAAAAATATTTTTTGTCGTGAAAAATACAGTTTTATTCCGAGAAGTACAGAAATGCCTAAAAACGCTCGTATTCGTTGAAAGTGAACGTTTTTACACATTTCCAGCTCTCTGACGTTAATAAATTTATTTTCAAAGATATAAAATATTTTTTGTCGTGAAAAATGCAGTTTTAGTCCGAGAAGTACGAAAATGTCTAAAAACGCTTGTATTCGTCGAAAGTGGTCGTTTTTAGACATTTCCAGCTCTCTGACGTTAATAAATTTATTTTCAGAGATATAAAATATTTTTTGTCGTGAAACATGCAGTTTTATTCGGAGAAGTACGAAAATGCCTAAAAACGCTCGTATTCGTTGAAAGTGAACGTTTTTAGACATTTCCAGCTCTCTGACGTTAATAAATTTATTTTCTGAGATATAAAATATTTTTTGTCGTGAAACATGCAGTTTTATTCGGAGAAGTACGAAAATGCCTAAAAACGATCGTATTCGTTGAAAGTGAACGTTTTTAGACATTTCCAGCTCTCTGACGTTAATAAATTTATTTTCAAAGATATAAAATATTTTTTGTCGTGAAAAATGCAGTTTTAGTCCGAGAAGTACGAAAATGTCTAAAAACGCTTGTATTCGTCGAAAGTGGTCGTTTTTAGACGTTTCCAGCTTTCTGACCTGAATAAATTGTTTTTCAGAGATAAAAAATATTTTTTGTCGTGGAAAAATACAGTTTTATTCCGAGAAGTACAAAAATGCCTAAAAACGCTCGTATTCGTTGAAAGTGAACGTTTTTAGACATTTCCAGCTCTCTGACGTTAATAAATTTATTTTCAGAGATATAAAATATTTTTTGTCGTGAAAAATGCATTTTTATTCGGAGAAGTACGAAAATGCCTAAAAACGATCGTATTCGTTGAAAGTGAACGTTTTTAGACATTTCCAGCTCTCTGACGTTAATAAATTTATTTTCAGAGATATAAAATATTTTTTGTCGTGAAAAATGCAGTTTTATTCGGAGAAGTACGAAAATGCCTAAAAACGATCGTATTCGTTGAAAGTGAACGTTTTTGACATTTCCAGCTCTCTGACGTTAATAAATTTATTTTCAAAGATATAAAATATTTTTTGTCGTGAAAAATGCAGTTTTAGTCCGAGAAGTACGAAAATGTCTAAAAACGCTTGTATTCGTCGAAAGTGGTCGTTTTTAGACGTTTCCAGCTTTCTGACCTGAATAAATTGATTTTCAGAGATAAAAAATATTTTTTGTCGTGAAAAATACAGTTTTATTCCGAGAAGTACAAAAATGCCTAAAAACGCTCGTATTCGTTGAAAGTGAACGTTTTTAGACATTTCGAGCTCTCTGACGTTAATAAATTTATTTTCAAAGATATAAAATATTTTTTGTCGTGAAAAATGCAGTTTTATTCGGAGATGTACGAAAATGCCTAAAAACGATCGTATTCGTTGAAAGTGAACGTTTTTAGACATTTCCAGCTCTCTGACGTTAATAAATTTATTTTCAAAGATATAAAATATTTTTTGTCGTGAAAAATGCAGTTTTAGTCCGAGAAGTACGAAAATGTCTAAAAACGCTTGTATTCGTCGAAAGTGGTCGTTTTTAGACGTTTCCAGCTTTCTGACCTGAATAAATTGATTTTCAGAGATAAAAAATATTTTTTGTCGTGAAAAATACAGTTTTATTCCGAGAAGTACAGAAATGCCTAAAAACGCTCGTATTCGTTGAAAGTGAACGTTTTTACACATTTCCAGCTCTCTGACGTTAATAAATTTATTTTCAAAGATATAAAATATTTTTTGTCGTGAAAAATGCAGTTTTAGTCCGAGAAGTACGAAAATGTCTAAAAACGCTTGTATTCGTCGAAAGTGGTCGTTTTTAGACGTTTCCAGCTTTCTGACCTGAATAAATTGATTTTCAGAGATAAAAAATATTTTTTGGCGTGAAAAATACAGTTTTATTCCGAGAAGTACAAAAATGCCTAAAAACGCTCGTATTCGTTGAAAGTGAACGTTTTTAGACATTTCCAGCTCTCTGACGTTAATAAATTTATTTTCAGAGATATAAAATATTTTTTGTCGTGAAACATGCAGTTTTAATCGGAGAAGTACGAAAATGCCTAAAAACGATCGTATTCGTTGAAAGTGAACGTTTTTAGACATTTCCAGCTCTCTGACGTTAATAAAGTTATTTTCAAAGATATAAAATATTTTTTGTCGTGAAAAATGCAGTTTTAGTCCGAGAAGTACGAAAATGTCTAAAAACGCTTGTATTCGTCGAAAGTGGTCGTTTTTAGACGTTTCCAGCTTTCTGACCTGAATAAATTGATTTTCAGAGATAAAAAATATTTTTTGTCGTGGAAAAATACAGTTTTATTCCGAGAAGTACAAAAATGCCTAAAAACGCTCGTATTCGTTGAAAGTGAACGTTTTTAGACATTTCCAGCTCTCTGACGTTAATAAATTTATTTTCAGAGATATAAAATATTTTTTGTCGTGAAAAATGCAGTTTTATTCGGAGAAGTACGAAAATGCCTAAAAACGATCGTATTCGTTGAAAGTGAACGTTTTTAGACATTTCCAGCTCTCTGACGTTAATAAATTTATTTTCAAAGATATAAAATATTTTTTGTCGTGAAAAATGCAGTTTTAGTCCGAGAAGTACGAAAATGTCTAAAAACGCTTGTATTCGTCGAAAGTGGTCGTTTTTAGACGTTTCCAGCTTTCTGACCTGAATAAATTGATTTTCAGAGATAAAAAATATTTTTTGTCGTGAAAAATACAGTTTTATTCCGAGAAGTACAAAAATGCCTAAAAACGCTCGTATTCGTTGAAAGTGAACGTTTTTAGACATTTCGAGCTCTCTGACGTTAATAAATTTATTTTCAAAGATATAAAATATTTTTTGTCGTGAAAAATGCAGTTTTATTCGGAGAAGTACGAAAATGCCTAAAAACGATCGTATTCGTTGAAAGTGAACGTTTTTAGACATTTCCAGCTCTCTGACGTTAATAAATTTATTTTCAAAGATATAAAATATTTTTTGTCGTGAAAAATGCAGTTTTAGTCCGAGAAGTACGAAAATGTCTAAAAACGCTTGTATTCGTCGAAAGTGGTCGTTTTTAGACGTTTCCAGCTTTCTGACCTGAATAAATTGATTTTCAGAGATAAAAAATATTTTTTTTTGTGAAAAATACAGTTTTATTCCGAGAAGTACAAAAATGCCTAAAAACGCTCGTATTCGTTGAAAGTGAACGTTTTTAGACATTTCCAGCTCTCTGACGTTAATAAATTTATTTTCAAAGATATAAAATATTTTTTGTCGTAAAAAATGCAGTTTTAGTCCGAGAAGTACGAAAATGTCTAAAAACGCTTGTATTCGTCGAAAGTGGTCGTTTTTAGACGTTTCCAGCTTTCTGACCTGAATAAATTGATTTTCAGAGATAAAACATATTTTTTGTCGTGAAAAATACAGTTTTATTCCGAGAAGTACAAAAATGCCTAAAAACGCTCGTATTCGTTGAAAGTGAACGTTTTTAGACATTTCCAGCTCTCTGACGTTAATAAATTTATTTTCAAAGATATAAAATATTTTTTGTCGTGAAAAATGCAGTTTTAGTCCGAGAAGTACGAAAATGTCTAAAAACGCTTGTATTCGTCGAAAGTGGTCGTTTTTAGACGTTTCCAGCTTTCTGACCTGAATAAATTGATTTTCAGAGATAAAAAATATTTTTTGTCGTGAAAAATACAGTTTTATTCCGAGAAGTACAAAAATGGCTAAAAACGCTCGTATTCGTTGAAAGTGAACGTTTTTAGACATTTCGAGCTCTCTGACGTTAATAAATTTATTTTCAAAGATATAAAATATTTTTTGTCGTGAAAAATGCAGTTTTATTCGGAGAAGTACGAAAATGCCTAAAAACGATCGTATTCGTTGAAAGTGAACGTTTTTAGACATTTCCAGCTCTCTGACGTTAATAAATTTATTTTCAAAGATATAAAATATTTTTGGTCGTGAAAAATGCAGTTTTAGTCCGAGAAGTACGAAAATGTCTAAAAACGCTTGTATTCGTCGAAAGTGGTCGTTTTTAGACGTTTCCAGCTTTCTGACCTGAATAAATTGATTTTCAGAGATAAAAAATATTTTTTGTCGTGAAAAATACAGTTTTATTCCGAGAAGTACAAAAATGCCTAAAAACGCTCGTATTCGTTGAAAGTGAACGTTTTTAGACATTTCCAGCTCTCTGACGTTAATAAATTTATTTTCAGAGATATAAAATATTTTTTGTCGTGAAAAATGCAGTTTTATTCGGAGAAGTACGAAAATGACTAAAAACGATCGTATTCGTTGAAAGTGAACGTTTTTAGACATTTCCAGCTCTCTGACGTTAATAAATTTATTTTCAGAGATATAAAATATTTTTTGTCTTGAAAAATGCAGTTTTATTCGGAGAAGTACGAAAATGCCTAAAAACGATCGTATTCGTTGAAAGTGAACGTTTTTAGACATTTCCAGCTCTCTGACGTTAATAAATTTATTTTCAAAGATATAAAATATTTTTTGTCGTGAAAAATGCAGTTTTAGTCCGAGAAGTACGAAAATGTCTAAAAACGCTTGTATTCGTCGAAAGTGGTCGTTTTTAGACGTTTCCAGCTTTCTGACCTGAATAAATTGATTTTCAGAGATAAAAAATATTTTTTGTCGTGAAAAATACAGTTTTATTCCGAGAAGTACAAAAATGCCTAAAAACGCTCGTATTCGTTGAAAGTGAACGTTTTTAGACATTTCCAGCTCTCTGACGTTAATAAATTTATTTTCAAAGATATAAAATATTTTTTGTCGTGAAAAATGCAGTTTTAGTCCGAGAAGTACGAAAATGTCTAAAAACGCTTGTATTCGTCGAAAGTGGTCGTTTTTAGACGTTTCCAGCTTTCTGACCTGAATAAATTGATTTTCAGAGATAAAAAATATTTTTTGTCGTGAAAAATACAGTTTTATTCCGAGAAGTACCTAAAATGCCTAAAAACGCTCGTATTCGTTGAAAGTGAACGTTTTTAGACATTTCCAGCTCTCTGACGTTAATAAATTTATTTTCAGAGATATAAAATATTTTTTGTCGTGAAAAATGCAGTTTTATTCGGAGAAGTACGAAAATGCCTAAAAACGATCGTATTCGTTGAAAGTGAACGTTTTTAGACATTTCCAGCTCTCTGACGTTAATAAATTTATTTTCAAAGATATAAAATATTTTTTGTCGTGAAAAATGCAGTTTTAGTCCGAGAAGTACGAAAATGTCTAAAAACGCTTGTATTCGTCGAAAGTGGTCGTTTTTAGACGTTTCCAGCTTTCTGACCTGAATAAATTGATTTTCAGAGATAAAAAATATTTTTTGTCGTGAAAAATACAGTTTTATTCCGAGAAGTACAAAAATGCCTAAAAACGTTCGTATTCGTTGAAAGTGAACGTTTTTAGACATTTCCAGCTCTCTGACGTTAATAAATTTATTTTCAAAGATATAAAATATTTTTTGTCGTGAAAAATGCAGTTTTAGTCCGAGAAGTACGAAAATGTCTAAAAACGCTTGTATTCGTCGAAAGTGGTCGTTTTTAGACGTTTCCAGCTTTCTGACCTGAATAAATTGATTTTCAGAGATAAAAAATATTTTTTGTCGTGAAAAATACAGTTTTATTCCGAGAAGTACAAAAATGCCTAAAAACGCTCGTATTCGTTGAAAGTGAACGTTTTTAGACATTTCGAGCTCTCTGACGTTAATAAATTTATTTTCAAAGATATAAAATATTTTTTGTCGTGAAAAATGCAGTTTTATTCGGAGAAGTACGAAAATGCCTAAAAACGATCGTATTCGTTGAAAGTGAACGTTTTTAGACATTTCCAGCTCTCTGACGTTAATAAATTTATTTTCAAAGATATAAAATATTTTTGGTCGTGAAAAATGCAGTTTTAGTCCGAGAAGTACGAAAATGTCTAAAAACGCTTGTATTCGTCGAAAGTGGTCGTTTTTAGACGTTTCCAGCTTTCTGACCTGAATAAATTGATTTTCAGAGATAAAAAATATTTTTTGTCGTGAAAAATACAGTTTTATTCCGAGAAGTACAAAAATGCCTAAAAACGCTCGTATTCGTTGAAAGTGAACGTTTTTAGACATTTCCAGCTCTCTGACGTTAATAAATTTATTTTCAGAGATATAAAATATTTTTTGTCGTGAAACATGCAGTTTTATTCGGAGAAGTACGAAAATGCCTAAAAACGATCGTATTCGTTGAAAGTGAACGTTTTTAGACATTTCCAGCTCTCTGACGTTAATAAATTTATTTTCAAAGATATAAAATATTTTTTGTCGTGAAAAATGCAGTTTAAGTCCGAGAAGTACGAAAATGTCTAAAAACGTTTGTATTCGTCGAAAGTGGTCGTTTTTAGACGTTTCCAGCTTTCTGACCTGAATAAATTGATTTTCAGAGATAAAAAATATTTTTTGTCGTGAAAAATACAGTTTTATTCCGAGAAGTACAAAAATGCCTAAAAACGCTCGTATTCGTTGAAAGTGAACGTTTTTAGACATTTCCAGCTCTCTGACGTTAATAAATTTATTTTCAAAGATATAAAATATTTTTTGTCGTGAAAAATGCAGTTTTAGTCCGAGAAGTACGAAAATGTCTAAAAACGCTTGTATTCGTCGAAAGTGGTCGTTTTTAGACGTTTCCAGCTTTCTGACCTGAATAAATTGATTTTCAGAGATAAAAAATATTTTTTTGTCGTGAAAAATACAGTTTTATTCCGAGAAGTACAAAAATGCCTAAAAACGCTCGTATTCGTTGAAAGTGAACGTTTTTAGACATTTCCAGCTTTCTGACGTTAATAAATTTATTTTCAAAGATATAAAATATTTTTTGTCGTGAAAAATGCAGTTTTAGTCCGAGAAGTACGAAAATGTCTAAAAACGCTTGTATTCGTCGAAAGTGGTCGTTTTTAGACGTTTCCAGCTTTCTGACCTGAATAAATTGATTTTCAGAGATAAAAAATATTTTTTGTCGTGAAAAATACAGTTTTATTCCGAGAAGTACAAAAATGCCTAAAAACGCTCGTATTCGTTGAAAGTGAACGTTTTTAGACATTTCCAGCTCTCTGACCTGAATAAATTGATTTTCAGAGATAAAAAATATTTTTTTTCGTGAAAAATACAGTTTTATTCCGAGAAGTACAAAAATGCCTAAAAACGCTCGTATTCGTTGAAAGTGAACGTTTTTAGACATTTCCAGCTCTCTGACGTTAATAAATTTATTTTCAGAGATATAAAATATTTTTTGTCGTGAAAAATGCAGTTTTATTCGGAGAAGTACGAAAATGCCTAAAAACGATCGTATTCGTTGAAAGTGAACGTTTTTAGACATTTCCAGCTCTCTGACGTTAATAAATTTATTTTCAAAGATATAAAATATTTTTTGTCGTGAAAAATGCAGTTTTAGTCCGAGAAGTACGAAAATGTCTAAAAACGCTTGTATTCGTCGAAAGTGGTCGTTTTTAGACGTTTCCAGCTTTCTGACCTGAATAAATTGATTTTCAGAGATAAAAAATATTTTTTGTCGTGAAAAATACAGTTTTATTCCGAGAAGTACAAAAATGCCTAAAAACGCTCGTATTCGTTGAAAGTGAACGTTTTTAGACATTTCCAGCTCTCTGACGTTAATAAATTTATTTTCAAAGATATAAAATATTTTTTGTCGTGAAAAATGCAGTTTTAGTCCGAGAAGTACGAAAATGTCTAAAAACGCTTGTATTCGTCGAAAGTGGTCGTTTTTAGACGTTTCCAGCTTTCTGACCTGAATAAATTGATTTTCAGAGATAAAAAATATTTTTTGTCGTGAAAAATACAGTTTTATTCCGAGAAGTACAAAAATGCCTAAAAACGCCCGTATTCGTTGAAAGTGAACGTTTTTAGACATTTCCAGCTCTCTGACCTGAATAAATTGATTTTCAGAGATAAAAAATATTTTTTTTCGTGAAAAATACAGTTTTATTCCGAGAAGTACAAAAATGCCTAAAAACGCTCGTATTCGTTGAAAGTGAACGTTTTTAGACATTTCCAGCTCTCTGACGTTAATAAATTTATTTTCAGAGATATAAAATATTTTTTGTCGTGAAAAATGCAGTTTTATTCGGAGAAGTACGAAAATGCCTAAAAACGATCGTATTCGTTGAAAGTGAACGTTTTTAGACATTTCCAGCTCTCTGACGTTAATAAATTTATTTTCAAAGATATAAAATATTTTTTGTCGTGAAAAATGCAGTTTTAGTCCGAGAAGTACGAAAATGTCTAAAAACGCTTGTATTCGTCGAAAGTGGTCGTTTTTAGACGTTTCCAGCTTTCTGACCTGAATAAATTGATTTTCAGACATAAAAAATATTTTTTGTCGTGAAAAATACAGTTTTATTCAGAGAAGTACAAAAATGCCTAAAAACGCTCGTATTCGTTGAAAGTGAACGTTTTTAGACATTTCCAGCTCTCTGACGTTAATAAATTTATTTTCAAAGATATAAAATATTTTTTGTCGTGAAAAATGCAGTTTTAGTCCGAGAAGTACGAAAATGTCTAAAAACGCTTGTATTCGTCGAAAGTGGTCGTTTTTAGACGTTTCCAGCTTTCTGACCTGAATAAATTGATTTTCAGAGATAAAAAATATTTTTTGTCGTGAAAAATACAGTTTTATTCCGAGAAGTACAAAAATGCCTAAAAACGCTTGTATTCGTTGAAAGTGAACGTTTTTAGACATTTCCAGCTCTCTGACGTTAATAAATTTATTTTCAGAGATATAAAATATTTTTTTGTCGTGAAAAATGCAGTTTTATTCGGAGAAGTACGAAAATGCCTAAAAACGATCGTATTCGTTGAAAGTGAACGTTTTTAGACATTTCCAGCTCTCTGACGTTAATAAATTTATTTTCAAAGATATAAAATATTTTTTGTCGTGAAAAATGCAGTTTTAGTCCGAGAAGTACGAAAATGTCTAAAAACGCTTGTATTCGTCGAAAGTGGTCGTTTTTAGACGTTTCCAGCTTTCTGACCTGAATAAATTGATTTTCAGAGATAAAAAATATTTTTTGTCGTGAAAAATACAGTTTTATTCCGAGAAGTACAAAAATGCCTAAAAACGTTCGTATTCGTTGAAAGTGAACGTTTTTAGACATTTCCAGCTCTCTGACGTTAATAAATTTATTTTCAAAGATATAAAATATTTTTTGTCGTGAAAAATGCAGTTTTAGTCCGAGAAGTACGAAAATGTCTAAAAACGCTTGTATTCGTCGAAAGTGGTCGTTTTTAGACGTTTCCAGCTTTCTGACCTGAATAAATTGATTTTCAGAGATAAAAAATATTTTTTGTCGTGAAAAATACAGTTTTATTCCGAGAAGTACAAAAATGCCTAAAAACGCTCGTATTCGTTGAAAGTGAACGTTTTTAGACATTTCGAGCTCTCTGACGTTAATAAATTTATTTTCAAAGATATAAAATATTTTTTGTCGTGAAAAATGCAGTTTTATTCGGAGAAGTACGAAAATGCCTAAAAACGATCGTATTCGTTGAAAGTGAACGTTTTTAGACATTTCCAGCTCTCTGACGTTAATAAATTTATTTTCAAAGATATAAAATATTTTTGGTCGTGAAAAATGCAGTTTTAGTCCGAGAAGTACGAAAATGTCTAAAAACGCTTGTATTCGTCGAAAGTGGTCGTTTTTAGACGTTTCCAGCTTTCTGACCTGAATAAATTGATTTTCAGAGATAAAAAATATTTTTTGTCGTGAAAAATACAGTTTTATTCCGAGAAGTACAAAAATGCCTAAAAACGCTCGTATTCGTTGAAAGTGAACGTTTTTAGACATTTCCAGCTCTCTGACGTTAATAAATTTATTTTCAGAGATATAAAATATTTTTTGTCGTGAAACATGCAGTTTTATTCGGAGAAGTACGAAAATGCCTAAAAACGATCGTATTCGTTGAAAGTGAACGTTTTTAGACATTTCCAGCTCTCTGACGTTAATAAATTTATTTTCAAAGATATAAAATATTTTTTGTCGTGAAAAATGCAGTTTAAGTCCGAGAAGTACGAAAATGTCTAAAAACGTTTGTATTCGTCGAAAGTGGTCGTTTTTAGACGTTTCCAGCTTTCTGACCTGAATAAATTGATTTTCAGAGATAAAAAATATTTTTTGTCGTGAAAAATACAGTTTTATTCCGAGAAGTACAAAAATGCCTAAAAACGCTCGTATTCGTTGAAAGTGAACGTTTTTAGACATTTCCAGCTCTCTGACGTTAATAAATTTATTTTCAAAGATATAAAATATTTTTTGTCGTGAAAAATGCAGTTTTAGTCCGAGAAGTACGAAAATGTCTAAAAACGCTTGTATTCGTCGAAAGTGGTCGTTTTTAGACGTTTCCAGCTTTCTGACCTGAATAAATTGATTTTCAGAGATAAAAAATATTTTTTTGTCGTGAAAAATACAGTTTTATTCCGAGAAGTACAAAAATGCCTAAAAACGCTCGTATTCGTTGAAAGTGAACGTTTTTAGACATTTCCAGCTTTCTGACGTTAATAAATTTATTTTCAAAGATATAAAATATTTTTTGTCGTGAAAAATGCAGTTTTAGTCCGAGAAGTACGAAAATGTCTAAAAACGCTTGTATTCGTCGAAAGTGGTCGTTTTTAGACGTTTCCAGCTTTCTGACCTGAATAAATTGATTTTCAGAGATAAAAAATATTTTTTGTCGTGAAAAATACAGTTTTATTCCGAGAAGTACAAAAATGCCTAAAAACGCTCGTATTCGTTGAAAGTGAACGTTTTTAGACATTTCCAGCTCTCTGACCTGAATAAATTGATTTTCAGTGATAAAAAATATTTTTTTTCGTGAAAAATACAGTTTTATTCCGAGAAGTACAAAAATGCCTAAAAACGCTCGTATTCGTTGAAAGTGAACGTTTTTAGACATTTCCAGCTCTCTGACGTTAATAAATTTATTTTCAGAGATATAAAATATTTTTTGTCGTGAAAAATGCAGTTTTATTCGGAGAAGTACGAAAATGCCTAAAAACGATCGTATTCGTTGAAAGTGAACGTTTTTAGACATTTCCAGCTCTCTGACGTTAATAAATTTATTTTCAAAGATATAAAATATTTTTTGTCGTGAAAAATGCAGTTTTAGTCCGAGAAGTACGAAAATGTCTAAAAACGCTTGTATTCGTCGAAAGTGGTCGTTTTTAGACGTTTCCAGCTTTCTGACCTGAATAAATTGATTTTCAGAGATAAAAAATATTTTTTGTCGTGAAAAATACAGTTTTATTCCCAGAAGTACAAAAATGCCTAAAAACGCTCGTATTCGTTGAAAGTGAACGTTTTTAGACATTTCCAGCTCTCTGACGTTAATAAATTTATTTTCAGAGATATAAAATATTTTTTGTCGTGAAAAATACAGTTTTATTCGGAGAAGTACGAAAATGCCTAAAAACGATCGTATTCGTTGAAAGTGAACGTTTTTAGACATTTCCAGCTCTCTGACGTTAATAAATTTATTTTCAAAGATATAAAATATTTTTTGTCGTGAAAAATGCAGTTTTAGTCCGAGAAGTACGAAAATGTCTAAAAACGCTTGTATTCATCGAAAGTGGTCGTTTTTAGACGTTTCCAGCTTTCTGACCTGAATAAATTGATTTTCAGAGATAAAAAATATTTTTTGTCGTGGAAAAATACAGTTTTATTCCGAGAAGTACAAAAATGCCTAAAAACGCTCGTATTCGTTGAAAGTGAACGTTTTTAGACATTTCCAGCTCTCTGACGTTAATAAATTTATTTTCAGAGATATAAAATATTTTTTGTCGTGAAAAATGCAGTTTTATTCGGAGAAGTACGAAAATGCCTAAAAACGATCGTATTCGTTGAAAGTGAACGTTTTTAGACATTTCCAGCTCTCTGACGTTAATAAATTTATTTTCAGAGATATAAAATATTTTTTGTCGTGAAAAATGCAGTTTTATTCGGAGAAGTACGAAAATGCCTAAAAACGATCGTATTCGTTGAAAGTGAACGTTTTTAGACATTTCCAGCTCTCTGACGTTAATAAATTTATTTTCAAAGATATAAAATATTTTTTGTCGTGAAAAATGCAGTTTTAGTCCGAGAAGTACGAAAATGTCTAAAAACGCTTGTATTCGTCGAAAGTGGTCGTTTTTAGACGTTTCCAGCTTTCTGACCTGAATAAATTGATTTTCAGAGATAAAAAATATTTTTTGTCGTGAAAAATACAGTTTTATTCCGAGAAGTACAAAAATGCCTAAAAACGCTCGTATTCGTTGAAAGTGAACGTTTTTAGACATTTCCAGCTCTCTGACGTTAATAAATTTATTTTCAAAGATATAAAATATTTTTTGTCGTGAAAAATGCAGTTTTAGTCCGAGAAGTACGAAAATGTCTAAAAACGCTTGTATTCGTCGAAAGTGGTCGTTTTTAGACGTTTCCAGCTTTCTGACCTGAATAAATTGATTTTCAGAGATAAAAAATATTTTTTGTCGTGAAAAATACAGTTTTATTCCGAGAAGTACAAAAATGCCTAAAAACGCCCGTATTCGTTGAAAGTGAACGTTTTTAGACATTTCCAGCTCTCTGACCTGAATAAATTGATTTTCAGAGATAAAAAATATTTTTTTTCGTGAAAAATACAGTTTTATTCCGAGAAGTACAAAAATGCCTAAAAACGCTCGTATTCGTTGAAAGTGAACGTTTTTAGACATTTCCAGCTCTCTGACGTTAATAAATTTATTTTCAGAGATATAAAATATTTTTTGTCGTGAAAAATGCAGTTTTATTCGGAGAAGTACGAAAATGCCTAAAAACGATCGTATTCGTTGAAAGTGAACGTTTTTAGACATTTCCAGCTCTCTGACGTTAATAAATTTATTTTCAAAGATATAAAATATTTTTTGTCGTGAAAAATGCAGTTTTAGTCCGAGAAGTACGAAAATGTCTAAAAACGCTTGTATTCGTCGAAAGTGGTCGTTTTTAGACGTTTCCAGCTTTCTGACCTGAATAAATTGATTTTCAGACATAAAAAATATTTTTTGTCGTGAAAAATACAGTTTTATTCAGAGAAGTACAAAAATGCCTAAAAACGCTCGTATTCGTTGAAAGTGAACGTTTTTAGACATTTCCAGCTCTCTGACGTTAATAAATTTATTTTCAAAGATATAAAATATTTTTTGTCGTGAAAAATGCAGTTTTAGTCCGAGAAGTACGAAAATGTCTAAAAACGCTTGTATTCGTCGAAAGTGGTCGTTTTTAGACGTTTCCAGCTTTCTGACCTGAATAAATTGATTTTCAGAGATAAAAAATATTTTTTGTCGTGAAAAATACAGTTTTATTCCGAGAAGTACAAAAATGCCTAAAAACGCTTGTATTCGTTGAAAGTGAACGTTTTTAGACATTTCCAGCTCTCTGACGTTAATAAATTTATTTTCAGAGATATAAAATATTTTTTTGTCGTGAAAAATGCAGTTTTATTCGGAGAAGTACGAAAATGCCTAAAAACGATCGTATTCGTTGAAAGTGAACGTTTTTTTAGACATTTCCAGCTCTCTGACGTTAATGCAGCGACCATATCGGCGTTGAAAGCACCGGTTCCCATCGAACACCGAAGTTAAGCAACGTCGAGCGCGGTTAGTACTTGGATGGGTGACCACTTGGGAAAACCTCGTGTCGCTGTGTTTATCGTGTAGTGCCTCTGGCGGAGCACGTTAACAAATATATCTCTCTGACGTTAATAAATTTATTTTCAAAGATATAAAATATTTTTTGTCGTGAAAAATGCAGTTTTAGTCCGAGAAGTACGAAAATGTCTAAAAACGCTTGTATTCGTCGAAAGTGGTCGTTTTTAGACGTTTCCAGCTTTCTGACCTGAATAAATTGATTTTCAGATATAAAAAATATTTTTTGTCGTGAAAAATACAGTTTTATTCCGAGAAGTACAAAAATGCCTAAAAACGCTCGTATTCGTTGAAAGTGAACGTTTTTAGACATTTCCAGCTCTCTGACGTTAATAAATTTATTTTCAAAGATATAAAATATTTTTTGTCCTGAAAAATGCAGTTTTAGTCCGAGAAGTACGAAAATGTCTAAAAACGCTTGTATTCGTCGAAAGTGGTCGTTTTTAGACGTTTCCAGCTTTCTGACCTGAATAAATTGATTTTCAGAGATAAAAAATATTTTTTGTCGTGAAAAATACAGTTTTATTCCGAGAAGTACAAAAATGCCTAAAAACGCTCGTATTCGTTGAAAGTGAACGTTTTTAGACATTTCCAGCTCTCTGGCGTTAATAAATTTATTTTCAGAGATATAAAATATTTTTTGTCGTGAAACATGCAGTTTTATTCGGAGAAGTACGAAAATGCCTAAAAACGATCGTATTCGTTGAAAGTGAACGTTTTTAGACATTTCCAGCTCTCTGACGTTAATAAATTTATTTTCAAAGATATAAAATATTTTTTGTCGTGAAAAATGCAGTTTTAGTCCGAGAAGTACGAAAATGTCTAAAAACGCTTGTATTCGTCGAAAGTGGTCGTTTTTAGACGTTTCCAGCTTTCTGACCTGAATAAATTGATTTTCAGAGATAAAAAATATTTTTTGTCGTGGAAAAATACAGTTTTATTCCGAGAAGTACAAAAATGCCTAAAAACGCTCGTATTCGTTGAAAGTGAACGTTTTTAGACATTTCCAGCTCTCTGACGTTAATAAATTTATTTTCAGAGATATAAAATATTTTTTGTCGTGAAAAATGCAGTTTTATTCGGAGAAGTACGAAAATGCCTTAAAACGATCGTATTCGTTGAAAGTGAACGTTTTTAGACATTTCCAGCTCTCTGACGTTAATAAATTTATTTTCAAAGATATAAAATATTTTTTGTCGTGAAAAATGCAGTTTTAGTCCGAGAAGTACGAAAATGTCTAAAAACGCTTGTATTCGTCGAAAGTGGTCGTTTTTAGACGTTTCCAGCTTTCTGACCTGAATAAATTGATTTTCAGAGATAAAAAATATTTTTTGTCGTGAAAAATACAGTTTTATTCCGAGAAGTACAAAAATGCCTAAAAACGCTCGTATTCGTTGAAAGTGAACGTTTTTAGACATTTCCAGCTCTCTGACGTTAATAAATTTATTTTCAGAGATATAAAATATTTTTTGTTGTGAAAAATGCAGTTTTATTCGGAGCAGTACGAAAATGCCTAAAAACGATCGTATTCGTTGAAAGTGAACGTTTTTAGACATTTCCAGCTCTCTGACGTTAATAAATTTATTTTCAAAGATATAAAATATTTTTTGTCGTGAAAAATGCAGTTTTAGTCCGAGAAGTACGAAAATGTCTAAAAACGCTTGTATTCGTCGAAAGTGGTCGTTTTTAGACGTTTCCAGCTTTCTGACCTGAATAAATTGATTTTCAGAGATAAAAAATATTTTTTGTCGTGAAAAATACAGTTTTATTCCGAGAAGTACAAAAATGCCTAAAAACGCTCGTATTCGTTGAAAGTGAACGTTTTTAGACATTTACAGCTCTCTGACGTTAATAAATTTATTTTCAGAGATATAAAATATTTTTTGTTGTGAAAAATGCAGTTTTATTCGGAGAAGTACGAAAATGCCTAAAAACGATCGTATTCGTTGAAAGTGAACGTTTTTAGACATTTCCAGCTCTCTGACGTTAATAAATTTATTTTCAAAGATATAAAATATTTTTTGTCGTGAAAAATGCAGTTTTAGTCCGAGAAGTACGAAAATGTCTAAAAACGCTTGTATTCGTCGAAAGTGGTCGTTTTTAGACGTTTCCAGCTTTCTGACCTGAATAAATTGATTTTCAGAGATAAAAAATATTTTTTGTCGTGAAAAATACAGTTTTATTCCGAGAAGTACAAAAATGCCTAAAAACGCTCGTATTCGTTGAAAGTGAACGTTTTTAGACATTTCCAGCTCTCTGACGTTAATAAATTTATTTTCAAAGATATAAAATATTTTTTGTCGTGAAACATGCAGTTTTATTCGGAGAAGTACGAAAATGCCTAAAAACGATCGTATTCGTTGAAAGTGAACGTTTTTAGACATTTCCAGCTCTCTGACGTTAATAAATTTATTTTCAAAGATATAAAATATTTTTTGTCGTGAAAAATGCAGTTTTAGTCCGAGAAGTACGAAAATGTCTAAAAACGCTTGTATTCGTCGAAAGTGGTCGTTTTTAGACGTTTCCAGCTTTCTGACCTGAATAAATTGATTTTCAGAGATAAAAAATATTTTTTGTCGTGGAAAAATACAGTTTTATTCCGAGAAGTACAAAAATGCCTAAAAACGCTCGTATTCGTTGAAAGTGAACGTTTTTAGACATTTCCAGCTCTCTGACGTTAATAAATTTATTTTCAGAGATATAAAATATTTTTTGTCGTGAAAAATGCAGTTTTATTCGGAGAAGTACGAAAATGCCTAAAAACGATCGTATTCGTTGAAAGTGAACGTTTTTAGACATTTCCAGCTCTCTGACGTTAATAAATTTATTTTCAAAGATATAAAATATTTTTTGTCGTGAAAAATGCAGTTTTAGTCCGAGAAGTACGAAAATGTCTAAAAACGCTTGTATTTGTCGAAAGTGGTCGTTTTTAGACGTTTCCAGCTTTCTGACCTGAATAAATTGATTTTCAGAGATAAAAAATATTTTTTGTCGTGAAAAATACAGTTTTATTCCGAGAAGTACAAAAATGCCTAAAAACGCTCGTATTCGTTGAAAGTGAACGTTTTTAGACATTTCCAGCTCTCTGACGTTAATAAATTTATTTTCAGAGATATAAAATATTTTTTGTTGTGAAAAATGCAGTTTTATTCGGAGAAGTACGAAAATGCCTAAAAACGATCGTATTCGTTGAAAGTGAACGTTTTTAGACATTTCCAGCTCTCTGACGTTAATAAATTTATTTTCAAAGATATAAAATATTTTTTGTCGTGAAAAATGCAGTTTTAGTCCGAGAAGTACGAAAATGTCTAAAAACGCTTGTATTCGTCGAAAGTGGTCGTTTTTAGACGTTTCCAGCTTTCTGACCTGAATAAATTGATTTTCAGAGATAAAAAATATTTTTTGTCGTGAAAAATACAGTTTTATTCCGAGAAGTACAAAAATGCCTAAAAACGCTCGTATTCGTTGAAAGTGAACGTTTTTAGACATTTCCAGCTCTCTGACGTTAATAAATTTATTTTCAAAGATATAAAATATTTTTTGTCGTGAAAAATGCAGTTTTAGTCCGAGAAGTACGAAAATGTCAAAAAACGCTTGTATTCGTCGAAAGTGGTCGTTTTTAGACGTTTCCAGCTTTCTGACCTGAATAAATTGATTTTCAGAGATAAAAAATATTTTTTGTCGTGAAAAATACAGTTTTATTCCGAGAAGTACAAAAATGCCTAAAAACGCTCGTATTCGTTGAAAGTGAACGTTTTTAGACATTTCCAGCTCTCTGACGTTAATAAATTTATTTTCAGAGATATAAAATATTTTTTGTCGTGAAAAATGCAGTTTTATTCGGAGAAGTACGAAAATGCCTAAAAACGATCGTATTCGTTGAAAGTGAACGTTTTTAGACATTTCCAGCTCTCTGACGTTAATAAATTTATTTTCAAAGATATAAAATATTTTTTGTCGTGAAAAATGCAGTTTTAGTCCGAGAAGTACGAAAATGTCTAAAAACGCTTGTATTCGTCGAAAGTGGTCGTTTTTAGACGTTTCCAGCTTTCTGACCTGAATAAATTGATTTTCAGAGATAAAAAATATTTTTTTTTGTGAAAAATACAGTTTTATTCCGAGAAGTACAAAAATGCCTAAAAACGCTCGTATTCGTTGAAAGTGAACGTTTTTAGACATTTCCAGCTCTCTGACGTTAATAAATTTATTTTCAAAGATATAAAATATTTTTTGTCGTGAAAAATGCAGTTTTAGTCCGAGAAGTACGAAAATGTCTAAAAACGCTTGTATTCGTCGAAAGTGGTCGTTTTTAGACGTTTCCAGCTTTCTGACCTGAATAAATTGATTTTCAGAGATAAAAAATATTTTTTGTCGTGAAAAATACAGTTTTATTCCGAGAAGTACAAAAATGCCTAAAAACGCTCGTATTCGTTGAAAGTGAACGTTTTTAGACATTTCCAGCTCTCTGACGTTAATAAATTTATTTTCAAAGATATAAAATATTTTTTGTCGTGAAAAATGCAGTTTTAGTCCGAGAAGTACGAAAATGTCTAAAAACGCTTGTATTCGTCGAAAGTGAACGTTTTTAGACATTTCCAGCTCTCTGACCTGAATAAATTGATTTTCAGAGATAAAAAATATTTTTTGTCGTGAAAAATACAGTTTTATTCCGAGAAGTACAAAAATGCCTAAAAACGCTCGTATTCGTTGAAAGTGAACGTTTTTAGACATTTCCAGCTCTCTGACGTTAATAAATTTATTTTCAGAGATATAAAATATTTTTTGTAGTGAAAAATGCAGTTTTATTCGGCGAAGTACGAAAATGCCTAAAAACGATCGTATTCGTTGAAAGTGAACGTTTTTAGACATTTCCAGCTCTCTGACGTTAATAAATTTATTTTCAAAGATATAAAATATTTTTTGTCGTGAAAAATGCAGTTTTAGTCCGAGAAGTACGAAAATGTCTAAAAACGCTTGTATTCGTCGAAAGTGGTCGTTTTTAGACGTTTCCATTTTTCTGACCTGAATAAATTGATTTTCAGAGATAAAAAATATTTTTTGTCGTGAAAAATACAGTTTTATTCCGAGAAGTACAAAAATGCCTAAAAACGCTCGTAATCGTTGAAAGTGAACGTTTTTAGACATTTCCAGCTCTCTGACGTTAATAAATTTATTTTCAAAGATATAAAATATTTTTTGTCGTGAAAAATGCAGTTTTAGTCCGAGAAGTACAAAAATGTCTAAAAACGCTTGTATTCGTCGAAAGTGGTCGTTTTTAGACGTTTTCAGCTTTCTGACCTGAATAAATTGATTTTCAGAGATAAAAAATATTTTTTGTCGTGAAAAATACAGTTTTATTCCGAGAAGTACAAAAATGCCTAAAAACGCTCGTATTCGTTGAAAGTGAACGTTTTTAGACATTTCCAGCTCTCTGACGTTAATTAATTTATTTTCAGAGATATAAAATATTTTTTGTCGTGAAAAATGCAGTTTTATTCGGAGAAGTACGAAAATGCCTAAAAACGATCGTATTCGTTGAAAGTGAACGTTTTAGACATTTCCAGCTCTCTGACGTTAATAAATTTATTTTCAAAGATATAAAATATTTTTTGTCGTGAAAAATGCAGTTTTAGTCCGAGAAGTACGAAAATGTCTGAAAACGCTTGTATTCGTCGAAAGTGGTCGTTTTTAGACGTTTCCAGCTTTCTGACCTGAATAAATTGAATTTCAGAGATAAAAAATATTTTTTGTCGTGAAAAATACAGTTTTATTCCGAGAAGTACAAAAATGCCTAAAAACGCTCGTATTCGTTGAAAGTGAACGTTTTTACACATTTCCAGCTCTCTGACGTTAATAAATTTATTTTCAAAGATATAAAATATTTTTTGTCGTGAAAAATGCAGTTTTAGTCCGAGAAGTACGAAAATGTCTAAAAACGCTTGTATTCGTCGAAAGTGGTCGTTTTTAGACGTTTCCAGCTTTCTGACCTGAATAAATTGATTTTCAGAGATAAAAAATATTTTTTGTCGTGAAAAATACAGTTTTATTCCGAGAAGTACAAAAATGCCTAAAAACGCTCGTATTCGTTGAAAGTGAACGTTTTTAGACATTTCCAGCTCTCTGACCTGAATAAATTGATTTTCAGAGATAAAAAATATTTTTTGTCGTGAAAAATACAGTTTTATTCCGAGAAGTACAAAAATGCCTAAAAACGCTCGTATTCGTTGAAAGTGAACGTTTTTAGACATTTCCAGCTCTCTGACGTTAATAAATTTATTTTCAGAGATATAAAATATTTTTTGTCGTGAAAAATGCAGTTTTATTCGGCGAAGTACGAAAATGCCTAAAAACGATCGTATTCGTTGAAAGTGAACGTTTTTAGACATTTCCAGCTCTCTGACGTTAATAAATTTATTTTCAAAGATATAAAATATTTTTTGTCGTGAAAAATGCAGTTTTAGTCCGAGAAGTACGAAAATGTCTAAAAACGCTTGTATTCGTCGAAAGTGGTCGTTTTTAGACGTTTCCAGCTTTCTGACCTGAATAAATTGATTTTCAGAGATAAAAAATATTTTTTGTCGTGAAAAATACAGTTTTATTCCGAGAAGTACAAAAATGCCTAAAAACGCTCGTAATCGTTGAAAGTGAACGTTTTTAGACATTTCCAGCTCTCTGACGTTAATAAATTTATTTTCAAAGATATAAAATATTTTTTGTCGTGAAAAATGCAGTTTTAGTCCGAGAAGTACAAAAATGTCTAAAAACGCTTGTATTCGTCGAAAGTGGTCGTTTTTAGACGTTTTCAGCTTTCTGACCTGAATAAATTGATTTTCAGAGATAAAAAATATTTTTTGTCGTGAAAAATACAGTTTTATTCCGAGAAGTACAAAAATGCCTAAAAACGCTCGTATTCGTTGAAAGTGAACGTTTTTAGACATTTCCAGCTCTCTGACGTTAATTAATTTATTTTCAGAGATATAAAATATTTTTTGTCGTGAAAAATGCAGTTTTATTCGGAGAAGTACGAAAATGCCTAAAAACGATCGTATTCGTTGAAAGTGAACGTTTTAGACATTTCCAGCTCTCTGACGTTAATAAATTTATTTTCAAAGATATAAAATATTTTTTGTCGTGAAAAATGCAGTTTTAGTCCGAGAAGTACGAAAATGTCTGAAAACGCTTGTATTCGTCGAAAGTGGTCGTTTTTAGACGTTTCCAGCTTTCTGACCTGAATAAATTGAATTTCAGAGATAAAAAATATTTTTTGTCGTGAAAAATACAGTTTTATTCCGAGAAGTACAAAAATGCCTAAAAACGCTCGTATTCGTTGAAAGTGAACGTTTTTACACATTTCCAGCTCTCTGACGTTAATAAATTTATTTTCAAAGATATAAAATATTTTTTGTCGTGAAAAATGCAGTTTTAGTCCGAGAAGTACGAAAATGTCTAAAAACGCTTGTATTCGTCGAAAGTGGTCGTTTTTAGACGTTTCCAGCTTTCTGACCTGAATAAATTGATTTTCAGAGATAAAAAATATTTTTTGTCGTGAAAAATACAGTTTTATTCCGAGAAGTACAAAAATGCCTAAAAACGCTCGTATTCGTTGAAAGTGAACGTTTTTAGACATTTCCAGCTCTCTGACCTGAATAAATTGATTTTCAGAGATAAAAAATATTTTTTGTCGTGAAAAATACAGTTTTATTCCGAGAAGTACAAAAATGCCTAAAAACGCTCGTATTCGTTGAAAGTGAACGTTTTTAGACATTTCCAGCTCTCTGACGTTAATAAATTTATTTTCAGAGATATAAAATATTTTTTGTCGTGAAAAATGCAGTTTTATTCGGCGAAGTACGAAAATGCCTAAAAACGATCGTATTCGTTGAAAGTGAACGTTTTTAGACATTTCCAGCTCTCTGACGTTAATAAATTTATTTTCAAAGATATAAAATATTTTTTGTCGTGAAAAATGCAGTTTTAGTCCGAGAAGTACGAAAATGTCTAAAAACGCTTGTATTCGTCGAAAGTGGTCGTTTTTAGACGTTTCCAGCTTTCTGACCTGAATAAATTGATTTTCAGAGATAAAAAATATTTTTTGTCGTGAAAAATACAGTTTTATTCCGAGAAGTACAAAAATGCCTAAAAACGCTCGTATTCGTTGAAAGTGAACGTTTTTACACATTTCCAGCTCTCTGACGTTAATAAATTTATTTTCAAAGATATAAAATATTTTTTGTCGTGAAAAATGCAGTTTTAGTCCGAGAAGTACGAAAATGTCTAAAAACGCTTGTATTCGTCGAAAGTGGTCGTTTTTAGACGTTTCCAGCTTTCTGACCTGAATAAATTGATTTTCAGAGATAAAAAATATTTTTTGTCGTGAAAAATACAGTTTTATTCCGAGAAGTACAAAAATGCCTAAAAACGCTCGTATTCGTTGAAAGTGAACGTTTTTAGACATTTCCAGCTCTCTGACGTTAATAAATTTATTTTCAGAGATATAAAATATTTTTTTTGTCGTGAAACATGCAGTTTTATTCGGAGAAGTACGAAAATGCCTAAAAACGCTCGTTTTCGTTGAAAGTGAACGTTTTTAGACATTTCCAGCTCTCTGACGTTAATATGCAGCGACCATATCGGCGTTGAAAGCACCGGTTCCCATCGAACACCGAAGTTAAGCAACGTCGAGCGCGGTTAGTACTTGGATGGGTGACCACTTGGGAAAACCTCGTGTCGCTGTGTTTATCGTGTAGTGCCTCTGGCGGAGCACGTTAACAAATATATCTCTCTGACGTTAATAAATTTATTTTCAAAGATATAAAATATTTTTTGTCGTGAAAAATGCAGTTTTAGTCCGATAAGTACGAAAATGTCTAAAAACGCTTGTATTCGTCGAAAGTGGTCGTTTTTAGACGTTTCCAGCTTTCTGACCTGAATAAATTGATTTTCAGAGATAAAAAATATTTTTTGTCGTGAAAAATACAGTTTTATTCCGAGAAGTACAAAAATGCCTAAAAAGGCTCGTATTCGTTGAAAGTGAACGTTTTTAGACATTTCCAGCTCTCTGACGTTAATAAATTTATTTTCAAAGATATAAAATATTTTTTGTCGTGAAAAATGCAGTTTTAGTCCGAGAAGTACGAAAATGTCTAAAAACGCTTGTATTCGTCGAAAGTGGTCGTTTTTAGACGTTTCCAGCTTTCTGACCTGAATAAATTGATTTTCAGAGATAAAAAATATTTTTTGTCGTGAAAAATACAGTTTTATTCCGAGAAGTACAAAAATGCCTAAAAACGCTCGTATTCGTTGAAAGTGAACGTTTTTAGACATTTCCAGCTCTCTGACCTGAATAAATTGATTTTCAGAGATAAAAAATCTTTTTTGTCTTGAAAAATACAGTTTTATTCCGAGAAGTACAAAAATGCTTAAAAACGCTCGTATTCGTTGAAAGTGAACGTTTTTAGACATTGTCAGCTCTCTGACGTTAATAAATTTATTTTCAGAGATATAAAATATTTTTTGTCGTGAAAAATGCAGTTTTATTCGGAGAAGTACGAAAATGCCTAAAAACGATCGTATTCGTTGAAAGTGAACGTTTTTAGACATTTCCAGCTCTCTGACGTTAATAAATTTATTTTCAAAGATATAAAATATTTTTTGTCGTGAAAAATGCAGTTTTAGTCCGAGAAGTACGAAAATATCTAAAAACGCTTGTATTCGTCGAAAGTGGTCGTTTTTAGACGTTTCCAGCTTTCTGACCTGAATAAATTGATTTTCTTAGATAAAAAATATTTTTTGTCGTGAAAAATACAGTTTTATTGCGAGAAGTACAAAAATGCCTAAAAACGCTCGTATTCGTTGAAAGTGAACGTTTTTAGACATTTCCAGCTCTCTGACGTTAATAAATTTATTTTCAAAGATATAAAATATTTTTTGTCGTGAAAAATGCAGTTTTAGTCCGAGAAGTACGAAAATGTCTAAAAACGCTTGTATTCGTCGAAAGTGGTCGTTTTTAGACGTTTCCAGCTTTCTGACCTGAATAAATTGATTTTCAGAGATAAAAAATATTTTTTGTCGTGAAAAATACAGTTTTATTCCGAGAAGTACGAAAATGCCTAAAAACGATCGTATTCGTTGAAAGTGAACGTTTTTAGACATTTCCAGCTCTCTGACGTTAATAAATTTATTTTCAGAGATATAAAATATTTTTTGTCGTGAAAAATACAGTTTTATTCCGAGAAGTACAAAAATGCCTAAAAACGCTCGTATTCGTTGAAAGTGAACGTTTTTAGACATTTCCAGCTCTCTGACGTTAATAAATTTATTTTCAAAGATATAAAATATTTTTTGTCGTGAAAAATGCAGTTTTAGTCCGAGAAGTACGAAAATGTCTAAAAACGCTTGTATTCGTCGAAAGTGGTCGTTTTTAGACGTTTCCAGCTTTCTGACATGAATAAATTGATTTTCAGAGATAAAAAATATTTTTTGTCGTGAAAAATACAGTTTTATTCCGAGAAGTACAAAAATGCCTAAAAACGCTCGTATTCGTTGAAAGTGAACTTTTTAGACATTTCCAGCTCTCTGACGTTAATAAATTTATTTTCAAAGATATAAAATATTTTTTGTCGTGAAAAATGCAGTTTTAGTCCGAGAAGTACGAAAATGTCTAAAAACGCTTGTATTCGTCGAAAGTGGTCGTTTTTAGACGTTTCCAGCTT
Organism: Leptodirus hochenwartii; assembly: GCA_947310635.1. NCBI lineage: Eukaryota > Metazoa > Arthropoda > Insecta > Coleoptera > Leiodidae > Leptodirus > Leptodirus hochenwartii. The sequence continues at coordinate 23,643,449 of OX371177.1, forward strand.
TCTGACCTGAATAAATTGATTTTCAGAGATAAAAAATATTTTTTGTCGTGAAAAATACAGTTTTATTCCGAGAAGTACAAAAATGCCTAAAAACGCTCGTATTCGTTGAAAGTGAACGTTTTTAGACATTTCCAGCTCTCTGACGTTAATAAATTTATTTTCAAAGATATAAAATATTTTTTGTCGTGAAAAATGCAGTTTTAGTCCGAGAAGTACGAAAATGTCTAAAAACGCTTGTATTCGTCGAAAGTGGTCGTTTTTAGACGTTTCCAGCTTTCTGACCTGAATAAATTGATTTTCAGAGATAAAAAATATTTTTTGTCGTGAAAAATACAGTTTTATTCCGAGAAGTACAAAAATGCCTAAAAACGCTCGTATTCGTTGAAAGTGAACGTTTTTAGACATTTCCAGCTCTCTGACGTTAATAAATTTATTTTCAAAGATATAAAATATTTTTTGTCGTGAAAAATGCAGTTTTAGTCCGAGAAGTACAAAAATGTCTAAAAACGCTTGTATTCGTCGAAAGTGGTCGTTTTTAGACGTTTTCAGCTTTCTGACCTGAATAAATTGATTTTCAGAGATAAAAAATATTTTTTGTCGTGAAAAATACAGTTTTATTCCGAGAAGTACAAAAATGCCTAAAAACGCTCGTATTCGTTGAAAGTGAACGTTTTTAGACATTTCCAGCTCTCTGACGTTAATTAATTTATTTTCAGAGATATAAAATATTTTTTGTCGTGAAAAATGCAGTTTTATTCGGAGAAGTACGAAAATGCCTAAAAACGATCGTATTCGTTGAAAGTGAACGTTTTAGACATTTCCAGCTCTCTGACGTTAATAAATTTATTTTCAAAGATATAAAATATTTTTTGTCGTGAAAAATGCAGTTTTAGTCCGAGAAGTACGAAAATGTCTAAAAACGCTTGTATTCGTCGAAAGTGGTCGTTTTTAGACGTTTCCAGCTTTCTGACCTGAATAAATTGAATTTCAGAGATAAAAAATATTTTTTGTCGTGAAAAATACAGTTTTATTCCGAGAAGTACAAAAATGCCTAAAAACGCTCGTATTCGTTGAAAGTGAACGTTTTTACACATTTCCAGCTCTCTGACGTTAATAAATTTATTTTCAAAGATATAAAATATTTTTTGTCGTGAAAAATGCAGTTTTAGTCCGAGAAGTACGAAAATGTCTAAAAACGCTTGTATTCGTCGAAAGTGGTCGTTTTTAGACGTTTCCAGCTTTCTGACCTGAATAAATTGATTTTCAGAGATAAAAAATATTTTTTGTCGTGAAAAATACAGTTTTATTCCGAGAAGTACAAAAATGCCTAAAAACGCTCGTATTCGTTGAAAGTGAACGTTTTTAGACATTTCCAGCTCTCTGACCTGAATAAATTGATTTTCAGAGATAAAAAATATTTTTTGTCGTGAAAAATACAGTTTTATTCCGAGAAGTACAAAAATGCCTAAAAACGCTCGTATTCGTTGAAAGTGAACGTTTTTAGACATTTCCAGCTCTCTGACGTTAATAAATTTATTTTCAGAGATATAAAATATTTTTTGTCGTGAAAAATGCAGTTTTATTCGGCGAAGTACGAAAATGCCTAAAAACGATCGTATTCGTTGAAAGTGAACGTTTTTAGACATTTCCAGCTCTCTGACGTTAATAAATTTATTTTCAAAGATATAAAATATTTTTTGTCGTGAAAAATGCAGTTTTAGTCCGAGAAGTACGAAAATGTCTAAAAACGCTTGTATTCGTCGAAAGTGGTCGTTTTTAGACGTTTCCAGCTTTCTGACCTGAATAAATTGATTTTCAGAGATAAAAAATATTTTTTGTCGTGAAAAATACAGTTTTATTCCGAGAAGTACAAAAATGCCTAAAAACGCTCGTATTCGTTGAAAGTGAACGTTTTTAGACATTTCCAGCTCTCTGACGTTAATAAATTTATTTTCAAAGATATAAAATATTTTTTGTCGTGAAAAATGCAGTTTTAGTCCGAGAAGTACAAAAATGTCTAAAAACGCTTGTATTCGTCGAAAGTGGTCGTTTTTAGACGTTTTCAGCTTTCTGACCTGAATAAATTGATTTTCAGAGATAAAAAATATTTTTTGTCGTGAAAAATACAGTTTTATTCCGAGAAGTACAAAAATGCCTAAAAACGCTCGTATTCGTTGAAAGTGAACGTTTTTAGACATTTCCAGCTCTCTGACGTTAATAAATTTATTTTCAGAGATATAAAATATTTTTTGTCGTGAAACATGCAGTTTTATTCGGAGAAGTACGAAAATGCCTAAAAACGCTCGTTTTCGTTGAAAGTGAACGTTTTTAGACATTTCCAGCTCTCTGACGTTAATAAATTTATTTTCAAAGATATAAAATATTTTTTGTCGTGAAAAATGCAGTTTTAGTCCGATAAGTACGAAAATGTCTAAAAACGCTTGTATTCGTCGAAAGTGGTCGTTTTTAGACGTTTCCAGCTTTCTGACCTGAATAAATTGATTTTCAGAGATAAAAAATATTTTTTGTCGTGAAAAATACAGTTTTATTCCGAGAAGTACAAAAATGCCTAAAAAGGCTCGTATTCGTTGAAAGTGAACGTTTTTAGACATTTCCAGCTCTCTGACGTTAATAAATTTATTTTCAAAGATATAAAATATTTTTTGTCGTGAAAAATGCAGTTTTAGTCCGAGAAGTACGAAAATGTCTAAAAACGCTTGTATTCGTCGAAAGTGGTCGTTTTTAGACGTTTCCAGCTTTCTGACCTGAATAAATTGATTTTCAGAGATAAAAAATATTTTTTGTCGTGAAAAATACAGTTTTATTCCGAGAAGTACAAAAATGCCTAAAAACGCTCGTATTCGTTGAAAGTGAACGTTTTTAGACATTTCCAGCTCTCTGACCTGAATAAATTGATTTTCAGAGATAAAAAATCTTTTTTGTCTTGAAAAATACAGTTTTATTCCGAGAAGTACAAAAATGCTTAAAAACGCTCGTATTCGTTGAAAGTGAACGTTTTTAGACATTTCCAGCTCTCTGACGTTAATAAATTTATTTTCAGAGATATAAAATATTTTTTGTCGTGAAAAATGCAGTTTTATTCGGAGAAGTACGAAAATGCCTAAAAACGATCGTATTCGTTGAAAGTGAACGTTTTTAGACATTTCCAGCTCTCTGACGTTAATAAATTTATTTTCAAAGATATAAAATATTTTTTGTCGTGAAAAATGCAGTTTTAGTCCGAGAAGTACGAAAATATCTAAAAACGCTTGTATTCGTCGAAAGTGGTCGTTTTTAGACGTTTCCAGCTTTCTGACCTGAATAAATTGATTTTCTTAGATAAAAAATATTTTTTGTCGTGAAAAATACAGTTTTATTCCGAGAAGTACAAAAATGCCTAAAAACGCTCGTATTCGTTGAAAGTTAACGTTTTTAGACATTTCCAGCTCTCTGACGTTAATAAATTTATTTTCAAAGATATAAAATATTTTTTGTCGTGAAAAATGCAGTTTTAGTCCGAGAAGTACAAAAATGTCTAAAAACGCTTGTATTCGTCGAAAGTGGTCGTTTTTAGACGTTTTCAGCTTTCTGACCTGAATAAATTGATTTTCAGAGATAAAAAATATTTTTTGTCGTGAAAAATACAGTTTTATTCCGAGAAGTACAAAAATGCCTAAAAACGCTCGTATTCGTTGAAAGTGAACGTTTTTAGACATTTCCAGCTCTCTGACGTTAATAAATTTATTTTCAGAGATATAAAATATTTTTTGTCGTGAAACATGCAGTTTTATTCGGAGAAGTACGAAAATGCCTAAAAACGCTCGTTTTCGTTGAAAGTGAACGTTTTTAGACATTTCCAGCTCTCTGACGTTAATAAATTTATTTTCAAAGATATAAAATATTTTTTGTCGTGAAAAATGCAGTTTTAGTCCGATAAGTACGAAAATGTCTAAAAACGCTTGTATTCGTCGAAAGTGGTCGTTTTTAGACGTTTCCAGCTTTCTGACCTGAATAAATTGATTTTCAGAGATAAAAAATATTTTTTGTCGTGAAAAATACAGTTTTATTCCGAGAAGTACAAAAATGCCTAAAAAGGCTCGTATTCGTTGAAAGTGAACGTTTTTAGACATTTCCAGCTCTCTGACGTTAATAAATTTATTTTCAAAGATATAAAATATTTTTTGTCGTGAAAAATGCAGTTTTAGTCCGAGAAGTACGAAAATGTCTAAAAACGCTTGTATTCGTCGAAAGTGGTCGTTTTTAGACGTTTCCAGCTTTCTGACCTGAATAAATTGATTTTCAGAGATAAAAAATATTTTTTGTCGTGAAAAATACAGTTTTATTCCGAGAAGTACAAAAATGCCTAAAAACGCTCGTATTCGTTGAAAGTGAACGTTTTTAGACATTTCCAGCTCTCTGACCTGAATAAATTGATTTTCAGAGATAAAAAATCTTTTTTGTCTTGAAAAATACAGTTTTATTCCGAGAAGTACAAAAATGCTTAAAAACGCTCGTATTCGTTGAAAGTGAACGTTTTTAGACATTTCCAGCTCTCTGACGTTAATAAATTTATTTTCAGAGATATAAAATATTTTTTGTCGTGAAAAATGCAGTTTTATTCGGAGAAGTACGAAAATGCCTAAAAACGATCGTATTCGTTGAAAGTGAACGTTTTTAGACATTTCCAGCTCTCTGACGTTAATAAATTTATTTTCAAAGATATAAAATATTTTTTGTCGTGAAAAATGCAGTTTTAGTCCGAGAAGTACGAAAATATCTAAAAACGCTTGTATTCGTCGAAAGTGGTCGTTTTTAGACGTTTCCAGCTTTCTGACCTGAATAAATTGATTTTCTTAGATAAAAAATATTTTTTGTCGTGAAAAATACAGTTTTATTCCGAGAAGTACAAAAATGCCTAAAAACGCTCGTATTCGTTGAAAGTGAACGTTTTTAGACATTTCCAGCTCTCTGACGTTAATAAATTTATTTTCAAAGATATAAAATATTTTTTGTCGTGAAAAATGCAGTTTTAGTCCGAGAAGTACGAAAATGTCTAAAAACGCTTGTATTCGTCGAAAGTGGTCGTTTTTAGACGTTTCCAGCTTTCTGGCCTGAATAAATTGATTTTCAGAGATAAAAAATATTTTTTGTCGTGAAAAATACAGTTTTATTCCGAGAAGTACGAAAATGCCTAAAAACGATCGTATTCGTTGAAAGTGAACGTTTTTAGACATTTCCAGCTCTCTGACGTTAATAAATTTATTTTCAAAGATATAAAATATTTTTTGTCGTGAAAAATGCAGTTTTAGTCCGAGAAGTACGAAAATGTCTAAAAACGCTTGTATTCGTCGAAAGTGGTCGTTTTTAGACGTTTCAAGCTTTCTGACCTGAATAAATTGATTTTCAGAGATAAAAAATATTTTTTGTCGTGAAAAATACAGTTTTATTCCGAGAAGTACAAAAATGCCTAAAAACGCTCGTATTCGTTGAAAGTGAACGTTTTTAGACATTTCCAGCTCTCTGACGTTAATAAATTTATTTTCAAAGATATAAAATATTTTTTGTCGTGAAAAATGCAGTTTTAGTCCGAGAAGTACGAAAATGTCTAAAAACGCTTGTATTCGTCGAAAGTGGTCGTTTTTAGACGTTTCCAGCTTTCTGACATGAATAAATTGATTTTCAGAGATAAAAAATATTTTTTGTCGTGAAAAATACAGTTTTATTCCGAGAAGTACAAAAATGCCTAAAAACGCTCGTATTCGTTGAAAGTGAACTTTTTAGACATTTCCAGCTCTCTGACGTTAATAAATTTATTTTCAAAGATATAAAATATTTTTTGTCGTGAAAAATGCAGTTTTAGTCCGAGAAGTACGAAAATGTCTAAAAACGCTTGTATTCGTCGAAAGTGGTCGTTTTTAGACGTTTCCAGCTTTCTGACCTGAATAAATAGATTTTCAGAGATAAAAAATATTTTTTGTCGTGAAAAATACAGTTTTATTCCGAGAAGTACAAAAATGCCTAAAAACGCTCGTATTTGTTGAAAGTGAACGTTTTTAGACATTTCCAGCTCTCTGACGTTAATAAATTTATTTTCAAAGATATAAAATATTTTTTGTCGTGAAAAATGCAGTTTTAGTCCGAGAAGTACGAAAATGTCTAAAAACGCTTGTATTCGTCGAAAGTGGTCGTTTTTAGACGTTTCCAGCTTTCTGACCTGAATAAATTGATTTTCAGAGATAAAAAATATTTTTTGTCGTGAAAAATACAGTTTTATTCCGAGAAGTACAAAAATGCCTAAAAACGCTCGTATTCGTTGAAAGTGAACGTTTTTAGACATTTCCAGCTCTCTGACGTTAATAAATTTATTTTCAGAGATATAAAATATTTTTTGTCGTGAAAAATGCAATTTTATTCGGAGAAGTACGAAAATGCCTAAAAACGATCGTATTCGTTGAAAGTGATCGTTTTTAGACATTTCCAGCTCTCTGACGTTAATAAATTTATTTTCAAAGATATAAAATATTTTTTGTCGTGAAAAATGCAGTTTTAGTCCGAGAAGTACAAAAATGTCTAAAAACGCTTGTATTCGTCGAAAGTGGTCGTTTTTAGACGTTTCCAGCTTTCTGACCTGAATAAATTGATTTTCAGAGATAAAAAATATTTTTTGTCGTGAAAAATACAGTTTTATTCCGAGAAGTACAAAAATGCCTAAAAACGCTCGTATTCGTTGAAAGTGAACGTTTTTAGACATTTCCAGCTCTCTGACGTTAATAAATTTATTTTCAAAGATATAAAATATTTTTTGTCGTGAAAAATGCAGTTTTAGTCCGAGAAGTACGAAAATGTCTAAAAACGCTTGCATTCGTCGAAAGTGGTCGTTTTTAGACGTTTCCAGCTTTCTGACCTGAATAAATTGATTTTCAGAGATAAAAAATATTTTTTGTCGTGAAAAATACAATTTTATTCCGAGAAGTACAAAAATGCCTAAAAACGCTCGTATTCGTTGAAAGTGAACGTTTTTGACATTTCCAGCTCTCTGACGTTAATAAATTTATTTTCAGAGATATAAAATATTTTTTGTCGTGAAAAATGCAGTTTTATTCGGAGAAGTACGAAAATGCCTAAAAACGATCGTATTCGTTGAAAGTGAACGTTTTTAGACATTTCCAGCTCTCTGACGTTAATAAATTTATTTTCAGAGATATAAAATATTTTTTGTCGTGAAAAATGCAGTTTTATTCGGAGAAGTACGAAAATGCCTAAAAACGATCGTATTCGTTGAAAGTGAACGTTTTTAGACATTTCCAGCTCTCTGACGTTAATAAATTTATTTTCAAAGATATAAAATATTTTTTGTCGTGAAAAATGCAGTTTTAGTCCGAGAAGTACGAAAATGTCTAAAAACGCTTGTATTCGTCGAAAGTGGTCGTTTTTAGACGTTTCCAGCTTTCTGACCTGAATAAATTGATTTTCAGAGATAAAAAATATTTTTTGTCGTGAAAAATACAGTTTTATTCCGAGAAGTACAAAAATGCCTAAAAACGCTCGTATTCGTTGATAGTGAACGTTTTTAGACATTTCCAGCTCTCTGACGTTAATAAATTTATTTTCAAAGATATAAAATATTTTTTGTCGTGAAAAATGCAGTTTTAGTCCGAGAAGTACGAAAATGTCTAAAAACGCTTGCATTCGTCGAAAGTGGTCGTTTTTAGACGTTTCCAGCTTTCTGACGTGAATAAATTGATTTTCAGAGATAAAAAATATTTTTTGTCGTGAAAAATACAGTTTTATTCCGAGAAGTACAAAAATGCCTAAAAACGCTCGTATTCGTTGAAAGTGAACGTTTTTAGACATTTCCAGCTCTCTGACGTTAATAAATTTATTTTCAGAGATATAAAATATTTTTTGTCGTGAAAAATGCAGTTTTAGTCCGAGAAGTACAAAAATGCCTAAAAACGCTCGTATTCGTTGAAAGTGAACGTTTTTAGACATTTCCAGCTCTCTGACGTTAATAAATTTATTTTCAGAGATATAAAATATTTTTTGTCGTGAAAAATACAGTTTTATTCCGAGAAGTACAAAAATGCCTAAAAACGCTCGTATTCGTTGAAAGTGAACGTTTTTAGACATTTCCAGCTCTCTGACATTAATAAATTTATTTTCAGAGATATAAAATATTTTTTGTCGTGAAAAATGCAGTTTTATTCGGAGAAGTACGAAAATGCCTAAAAACGATCGTATTCGTTGAAAGTGAACGTTTTTAGACATTTCCAGCTCTCTGACGTTAATAAATTTATTTTCAAAGATATAAAATATTTTTTATCGTGAAAAATGCAGTTTTAGTCCGAGAAGTACGAAAATGTCTAAAAACGCTTGTATTCGTCGAAAGTGGTCGTTTTTAGACGTTTCCAGCTTTCTGACCTGAATAAATTGATTTTCAGAGATAAAAAATATTTTTTGTCGTGAAAAATACAGTTTTATTCCGAGAAGTACAAAAATGCCTAAAAACGCTCGTATTCGTTAAAAGTGAACGTTTTTAGACATTTCCAGCTCTCTGACGTTAATAAATTTATTTTCAAAGATATAAAATATTTTTTGTCGTGAAAAATGCAGTTTTAGTCCGAGAAGTACGAAAATATCTAAAAACGCTTGTATTCGTCGAAAGTGGTCGTTTTTAGACGTTTCCAGCTTTCTGACCTGAATAAATTGATTTTCTTAGATAAAAAATATTTTTTGTCGTGAAAAATACAGTTTTATTCCGAGAAGTACAAAAATGCCTAAAAACGCTCGTATTCGTTGAAAGTTAACGTTTTTAGACATTTCCAGCTCTCTGACGTTAATAAATTTATTTTCAAAGATATAAAATATTTTTTGTCGTGAAAAATGCAGTTTTAGTCCGAGAAGTACAAAAATGTCTAAAAACGCTTGTATTCGTCGAAAGTGGTCGTTTTTAGACGTTTTCAGCTTTCTGACCTGAATAAATTGATTTTCAGAGATAAAAAATATTTTTTGTCGTGAAAAATACAGTTTTATTCCGAGAAGTACAAAAATGCCTAAAAACGCTCGTATTCGTTGAAAGTGAACGTTTTTAGACATTTCCAGCTCTCTGACGTTAATAAATTTATTTTCAGAGATATAAAATATTTTTTGTCGTGAAACATGCAGTTTTATTCGGAGAAGTACGAAAATGCCTAAAAACGCTCGTTTTCGTTGAAAGTGAACGTTTTTAGACATTTCCAGCTCTCTGACGTTAATAAATTTATTTTCAAAGATATAAAATATTTTTTGTCGTGAAAAATGCAGTTTTAGTCCGATAAGTACGAAAATGTCTAAAAACGCTTGTATTCGTCGAAAGTGGTCGTTTTTAGACGTTTCCAGCTTTCTGACCTGAATAAATTGATTTTCAGAGATAAAAAATATTTTTTGTCGTGAAAAATACAGTTTTATTCCGAGAAGTACAAAAATGCCTAAAAAGGCTCGTATTCGTTGAAAGTGAACGTTTTTAGACATTTCCAGCTCTCTGACGTTAATAAATTTATTTTCAAAGATATAAAATATTTTTTGTCGTGAAAAATGCAGTTTTAGTCCGAGAAGTACGAAAATGTCTAAAAACGCTTGTATTCGTCGAAAGTGGTCGTTTTTAGACGTTTCCAGCTTTCTGACCTGAATAAATTGATTTTCAGAGATAAAAAATATTTTTTGTCGTGAAAAATACAGTTTTATTCCGAGAAGTACAAAAATGCCTAAAAACGCTCGTATTCGTTGAAAGTGAACGTTTTTAGACATTTCCAGCTCTCTGACCTGAATAAATTGATTTTCAGAGATAAAAAATCTTTTTTGTCTTGAAAAATACAGTTTTATTCCGAGAAGTACAAAAATGCTTAAAAACGCTCGTATTCGTTGAAAGTGAACGTTTTTAGACATTTCCAGCTCTCTGACGTTAATAAATTTATTTTCAGAGATATAAAATATTTTTTGTCGTGAAAAATGCAGTTTTATTCGGAGAAGTACGAAAATGCCTAAAAACGATCGTATTCGTTGAAAGTGAACGTTTTTAGACATTTCCAGCTCTCTGACGTTAATAAATTTATTTTCAAAGATATAAAATATTTTTTGTCGTGAAAAATGCAGTTTTAGTCCGAGAAGTACGAAAATATCTAAAAACGCTTGTATTCGTCGAAAGTGGTCGTTTTTAGACGTTTCCAGCTTTCTGACCTGAATAAATTGATTTTCTTAGATAAAAAATATTTTTTGTCGTGAAAAATACAGTTTTATTCCGAGAAGTACAAAAATGCCTAAAAACGCTCGTATTCGTTGAAAGTGAACGTTTTTAGACATTTCCAGCTCTCTGACGTTAATAAATTTATTTTCAAAGATATAAAATATTTTTTGTCGTGAAAAATGCAGTTTTAGTCCGAGAAGTACGAAAATGTCTAAAAACGCTTGTATTCGTCGAAAGTGGTCGTTTTTAGACGTTTCCAGCTTTCTGGCCTGAATAAATTGATTTTCAGAGATAAAAAATATTTTTTGTCGTGAAAAATACAGTTTTATTCCGAGAAGTACGAAAATGCCTAAAAACGATCGTATTCGTTGAAAGTGAACGTTTTTAGACATTTCCAGCTCTCTGACGTTAATAAATTTATTTTCAAAGATATAAAATATTTTTTGTCGTGAAAAATGCAGTTTTAGTCCGAGAAGTACGAAAATGTCTAAAAACGCTTGTATTCGTCGAAAGTGGTCGTTTTTAGACGTTTCAAGCTTTCTGACCTGAATAAATTGATTTTCAGAGATAAAAAATATTTTTTGTCGTGAAAAATACAGTTTTATTCCGAGAAGTACAAAAATGCCTAAAAACGCTCGTATTCGTTGAAAGTGAACGTTTTTAGACATTTCCAGCTCTCTGACGTTAATAAATTTATTTTCAAAGATATAAAATATTTTTTGTCGTGAAAAATGCAGTTTTAGTCCGAGAAGTACGAAAATGTCTAAAAACGCTTGTATTCGTCGAAAGTGGTCGTTTTTAGACGTTTCCAGCTTTCTGACATGAATAAATTGATTTTCAGAGATAAAAAATATTTTTTGTCGTGAAAAATACAGTTTTATTCCGAGAAGTACAAAAATGCCTAAAAACGCTCGTATTCGTTGAAAGTGAACTTTTTAGACATTTCCAGCTCTCTGACGTTAATAAATTTATTTTCAAAGATATAAAATATTTTTTGTCGTGAAAAATGCAGTTTTAGTCCGAGAAGTACGAAAATGTCTAAAAACGCTTGTATTCGTCGAAAGTGGTCGTTTTTAGACGTTTCCAGCTTTCTGACCTGAATAAATAGATTTTCAGAGATAAAAAATATTTTTTGTCGTGAAAAATACAGTTTTATTCCGAGAAGTACAAAAATGCCTAAAAACGCTCGTATTTGTTGAAAGTGAACGTTTTTAGACATTTCCAGCTCTCTGACGTTAATAAATTTATTTTCAAAGATATAAAATATTTTTTGTCGTGAAAAATGCAGTTTTAGTCCGAGAAGTACGAAAATGTCTAAAAACGCTTGTATTCGTCGAAAGTGGTCGTTTTTAGACGTTTCCAGCTTTCTGACCTGAATAAATTGATTTTCAGAGATAAAAAATATTTTTTGTCGTGAAAAATACAGTTTTATTCCGAGAAGTACAAAAATGCCTAAAAACGCTCGTATTCGTTGAAAGTGAACGTTTTTAGACATTTCCAGCTCTCTGACGTTAATAAATTTATTTTCAGAGATATAAAATATTTTTTGTCGTGAAAAATGCAATTTTATTCGGAGAAGTACGAAAATGCCTAAAAACGATCGTATTCGTTGAAAGTGATCGTTTTTAGACATTTCCAGCTCTCTGACGTTAATAAATTTATTTTCAAAGATATAAAATATTTTTTGTCGTGAAAAATGCAGTTTTAGTCCGAGAAGTACAAAAATGTCTAAAAACGCTTGTATTCGTCGAAAGTGGTCGTTTTTAGACGTTTCCAGCTTTCTGACCTGAATAAATTGATTTTCAGAGATAAAAAATATTTTTTGTCGTGAAAAATACAGTTTTATTCCGAGAAGTACAAAAATGCCTAAAAACGCTCGTATTCGTTGAAAGTGAACGTTTTTAGACATTTCCAGCTCTCTGACGTTAATAAATTTATTTTCAAAGATATAAAATATTTTTTGTCGTGAAAAATGCAGTTTTAGTCCGAGAAGTACGAAAATGTCTAAAAACGCTTGCATTCGTCGAAAGTGGTCGTTTTTAGACGTTTCCAGCTTTCTGACCTGAATAAATTGATTTTCAGAGATAAAAAATATTTTTTGTCGTGAAAAATACAATTTTATTCCGAGAAGTACAAAAATGCCTAAAAACGCTCGTATTCGTTGAAAGTGAACGTTTTTGACATTTCCAGCTCTCTGACGTTAATAAATTTATTTTCAGAGATATAAAATATTTTTTGTCGTGAAAAATGCAGTTTTATTCGGAGAAGTACGAAAATGCCTAAAAACGATCGTATTCGTTGAAAGTGAACGTTTTTAGACATTTCCAGCTCTCTGACGTTAATAAATTTATTTTCAGAGATATAAAATATTTTTTGTCGTGAAAAATGCAGTTTTATTCGGAGAAGTACGAAAATGCCTAAAAACGATCGTATTCGTTGAAAGTGAACGTTTTTAGACATTTCCAGCTCTCTGACGTTAATAAATTTATTTTCAAAGATATAAAATATTTTTTGTCGTGAAAAATGCAGTTTTAGTCCGAGAAGTACGAAAATGTCTAAAAACGCTTGTATTCGTCGAAAGTGGTCGTTTTTAGACGTTTCCAGCTTTCTGACCTGAATAAATTGATTTTCAGAGATAAAAAATATTTTTTGTCGTGAAAAATACAGTTTTATTCCGAGAAGTACAAAAATGCCTAAAAACGCTCGTATTCGTTGATAGTGAACGTTTTTAGACATTTCCAGCTCTCTGACGTTAATAAATTTATTTTCAAAGATATAAAATATTTTTTGTCGTGAAAAATGCAGTTTTAGTCCGAGAAGTACGAAAATGTCTAAAAACGCTTGCATTCGTCGAAAGTGGTCGTTTTTAGACGTTTCCAGCTTTCTGACGTGAATAAATTGATTTTCAGAGATAAAAAATATTTTTTGTCGTGAAAAATACAGTTTTATTCCGAGAAGTACAAAAATGCCTAAAAACGCTCGTATTCGTTGAAAGTGAACGTTTTTAGACATTTCCAGCTCTCTGACGTTAATAAATTTATTTTCAGAGATATAAAATATTTTTTGTCGTGAAAAATGCAGTTTTAGTCCGAGAAGTACAAAAATGCCTAAAAACGCTCGTATTCGTTGAAAGTGAACGTTTTTAGACATTTCCAGCTCTCTGACGTTAATAAATTTATTTTCAGAGATATAAAATATTTTTTGTCGTGAAAAATACAGTTTTATTCCGAGAAGTACAAAAATGCCTAAAAACGCTCGTATTCGTTGAAAGTGAACGTTTTTAGACATTTCCAGCTCTCTGACATTAATAAATTTATTTTCAGAGATATAAAATATTTTTTGTCGTGAAAAATGCAGTTTTATTCGGAGAAGTACGAAAATGCCTAAAAACGATCGTATTCGTTGAAAGTGAACGTTTTTAGACATTTCCAGCTCTCTGACGTTAATAAATTTATTTTCAAAGATATAAAATATTTTTTATCGTGAAAAATGCAGTTTTAGTCCGAGAAGTACGAAAATGTCTAAAAACGCTTGTATTCGTCGAAAGTGGTCGTTTTTAGACGTTTCCAGCTTTCTGACCTGAATAAATTGATTTTCAGAGATAAAAAATATTTTTTGTCGTGAAAAATACAGTTTTATTCCGAGAAGTACAAAAATGCCTAAAAACGCTCGTATTCGTTAAAAGTGAACGTTTTTAGACATTTCCAGCTCTCTGACGTTAATAAATTTATTTTCAAAGATATAAAATATTTTTTGTCGTGAAAAATGCAGTTTTAGTCCGAGAAGTACAAAAATGTCTAAAAACGCTTGTATTCGTCGAAAGTGGTCGTTTTTAGACGTTTCCAGCTTTCTGACCTGAATAAATTGATTTTCAGAGATAAAAAATATTTTTTGTCGTGAAAAATACAGTTTTATTCCGAGAAGTACAAAAATGCCTAAAAACGCTCGTATTTGTTGAAAGTGAACGTTTTTAGACATTTCCAGCTCTCTGACGTTAATAAATTTATTTTCAAAGATATAAAATATTTTTTGTCGTGAAAAATGCAGTTTTAGTCCGAGAAGTACGAAAATGTCTAAAAACGCTTGTATTCGTCGAAAGTGGTCGTTTTTAGACGTTTCCAGCTTTCTGACCTGAATAAATTGATTTTCAGAGATAAAAAATATTTTTTGTCGTGAAAAATACAGTTTTATTCCGAGAAGTACAAAAATGCCTAAAAACGCTCGTATTCGTTGAAAGTGAACGTTTTTAGACATTTCCAGCTCTCTGACGTTAATAAATTTATTTTCAGAGATATAAAATATTTTTTGTCGTGAAAAATGCAATTTTATTCGGAGAAGTACGAAAATGCCTAAAAACGATCGTATTCGTTGAAAGTGATCGTTTTTAGACATTTCCAGCTCTCTGACGTTAATAAATTTATTTTCAAAGATATAAAATATTTTTTGTCGTGAAAAATGCAGTTTTAGTCCGAGAAGTACAAAAATGTCTAAAAACGCTTGTATTCGTCGAAAGTGGTCGTTTTTAGACGTTTCCAGCTTTCTGACCTGAATAAATTGATTTTCAGAGATAAAAAATATTTTTTGTCGTGAAAAATACAGTTTTATTCCGAGAAGTACAAAAATGCCTAAAAACGCTCGTATTCGTTGAAAGTGAACGTTTTTAGACATTTCCAGCTCTCTGACGTTAATAAATTTATTTTCAAAGATATAAAATATTTTTTGTCGTGAAAAATGCAGTTTTAGTCCGAGAAGTACGAAAATGTCTAAAAACGCTTGCATTCGTCGAAAGTGGTCGTTTTTAGACGTTTCCAGCTTTCTGACCTGAATAAATTGATTTTCAGAGATAAAAAATATTTTTTGTCGTGAAAAATACAATTTTATTCCGAGAAGTACAAAAATGCCTAAAAACGCTCGTATTCGTTGAAAGTGAACGTTTTTGACATTTCCAGCTCTCTGACGTTAATAAATTTATTTTCAGAGATATAAAATATTTTTTGTCGTGAAAAATGCAGTTTTATTCGGAGAAGTACGAAAATGCCTAAAAACGATCGTATTCGTTGAAAGTGAACGTTTTTAGACATTTCCAGCTCTCTGACGTTAATAAATTTATTTTCAGAGATATAAAATATTTTTTGTCGTGAAAAATGCAGTTTTATTCGGAGAAGTACGAAAATGCCTAAAAACGATCGTATTCGTTGAAAGTGAACGTTTTTAGACATTTCCAGCTCTCTGACGTTAATAAATTTATTTTCAGAGATATAAAATATTTTTTGTCGTGAAAAATGCAGTTTTAGTCCGAGAAGTACAAAAATGCCTAAAAACGCTCGTATTCGTTGAAAGTGAACGTTTTTAGACATTTCCAGCTCTCTGACGTTAATAAATTTATTTTCAGAGATATAAAATATTTTTTGTCGTGAAAAATACAGTTTTATTCCGAGAAGTACAAAAATGCCTAAAAACGCTCGTATTCGTTGAAAGTGAACGTTTTTAGACATTTCCAGCTCTCTGACATTAATAAATTTATTTTCAGAGATATAAAATATTTTTTGTCGTGAAAAGTGCAGTTTTATTCGGAGAAGTACGAAAATGCCTAAAAACGATCGTATTCGTTGAAAGTGAACGTTTTTAGACATTTCCAGCTCTCTGACGTTAATAAATTTATTTTCAAAGATATAAAATATTTTTTATCGTGAAAAATGCAGTTTTAGTCCGAGAAGTACGAAAATGTCTAAAAACGCTTGTATTCGTCGAAAGTGGTCGTTTTTAGACGTTTCCAGCTTTCTGACCTGAATAAATTGATTTTCAGAGATAAAAAATATTTTTTGTCGTGAAAAATACAGTTTTATTCCGAGAAGTACAAAAATGCCTAAAAACGCTCGTATTCGTTAAAAGTGAACGTTTTTAGACATTTCCAGCTCTCTGACGTTAATAAATTTATTTTCAAAGATATAAAATATTTTTTGTCGTGAAAAATGCAGTTTTAGTCCGAGAAGTACAAAAATGTCTAAAAACGCTTGTATTCGTCGAAAGTGGTCGTTTTTAGACGTTTCCAGCTTTCTGACCTGAATAAATTGATTTTCAGAGATAAAAAATATTTTTTGTCGTGAAAAATACAGTTTTATTCCGAGAAGTACAAAAATGCCTAAAAACGCTCGTATTCGTTGAAAGTGAACGTTTTTAGACATTTCCAGCTCTCTGACGTTAATAAATTTATTTTCAGGATATAAAATATTTTTTGTCGTGAAAAATGCAGTTTTATTCGGAGAAGTACGAAAATGTCTAAAAACGCTTGTATTCGTCGAAAGTGGTCGTTTTTAGACGTTTCCAGCTTTCTGACCTGAATAAATTGATTTTCAGAGATAAAAAATATTTTTTGTCGTGAAAAATACAGTTTTATTCAGAGAAGTACGAAAATGCCTAAAAACGCTCGTATTCGTAGAAAGTGAACGTTTTTAGACATTTCCAGCTCTCTGACGTTAATAAATTTATTTTCAGAGATATAAAATATTTTTTGTCGTGAAAAATGCAGTTTTATTCGGAGAAGTACGAAAATGTCTAAAAACGCTTTTATTCGTCGAAAGTGGTCGTTTTTAGACGTTTCCAGCTTTCTGACCAGAATAAATTTATTTCCAGAGATATAAAATATTTTTTGTCGTGAAAAATACAGTTTTATTCGGAGAAGTACGAAAATGCCTAAAAACGCTCGTATTCGTTGAAAGTGAACGTTTTTAGACATTTCCAGCTCTCTGACGTTAATAAATTTATTTTCAAAGATATAAATATTTTTTGTCGTGAAAAATGCAGTTTTAGTCCGAGAAGTACGAAAATGTCTAAAAACGCTTTTATTCGTCGAAAGTGGTCGTTTTTAGACGTTTCCAGCTTTCTGACCAGAATAAATTTATTTCCAGAGATATAAAATATTTTTTGTCGTGAAAAATGCAGTTTTATTCGGAGAAGTACGAAAATGCCTAAAAACGATCGTATTCGTTGAAAGTGAACGTTTTTAGACATTTCCAGCTCTCTGACGTTAATAAATTTATTTTCAAAGATATAAAATATTTTTTGTCGTGAAAAATGCAGTTTTAGTCCGAGAAGTACGTAAATGTCTAAAAACGCTTGTATTCGTCGAAAGTGGTCGTTTTTAGACGTTTCCAGCTTTCTGACCTGAATAAATTGATTTTCAGAGATAAAAAATATTTTTTGTCGTGAAAAATACAGTTTTATTCCGAGAAGTACAAAAATGCCTAAAAACGCTCGTATTCGTTGAAAGTGAACGTTTTTAGACATTTCCAGCTCTCTGACGTTAATAAATTTATTTTCAAAGATATAAAATATTTTTTGTCGTGAAAAATGCAGTTTTAGTCCGAGAAGTACGAAAATGTCTAAAAACGCTTTTATTCGTCGAAAGTGGTCGTTTTTAGACGTTTCCAGCTTTCTGACCAGAATAAATTTATTTCCAGAGATATAAAATATTTTTTGTCGTGAAAAATACAGTTTTATTCGGAGAAGTACGAAAATGCCTAAAAACGCTCGTATTCGTTGAAAGTGAACGTTTTTAGACATTTCCAGCTCTCTGACGTTAATAAATTTATTTTCAAAGATATAAAATATTTTTTGTCGTGAAAAATACAGTTTTAGTCCGAGAAGTACGTAAATGTCTGAAAACGCTTGTATTCGTCGAAAGTGGTCGTTTTTAGACGTTTTCAGCTTTCTGACCTGAATAAATTGATTTTCAGAGATAAAAAATATTTTTTGTCGTAAAAATACAGTTTTATTCAGAGAAGTACGAAAATGCCTAAAAACGCTCGTATTCGTTGAAAGTGAACGTTTTTAGACATTTCCAGCTCTCTGACGTTAATAAATTTATTTTCAGAGATATAAAATATTTTTTGTCGTGAAAAATGCAGTTTTATTCGGAGAAGTACGAAAATGCCTAAAAACGATCCTATTCGTTGAAAGTGAACGTATTTAGACATTTCCAGCTCTCTGACGTTAATAAATTTATTTTCAAAGATATAAAATATTTTTTGTCGTGAAAAATGCAGTCCTATTCCGAGAAGTACGAAAATGTCTAAAAACGCTTGTATTTGTCGAAAGTGATCGTTTTTAGACGTTTCCAGCTTTCTGACCAGAATAAATTTATTTCCAGAGATATAAAATATTTTTTGTCGTGAAAAATACAGTTTTATTCGGAGAAGTATGAAAATGCCTAAAAATGATCGTATTCGTTGAAAGTGAACGTTTTTAGACATTTCCAGCTCTCTGACGTTAATAAATTTATTTTCAAAGAATAAAATATTTTTTTCGTGAAAAATGCAGTTTTAGTCCGAGAAGTACGAAAATGTCTAAAAACGCCTGTATTCGTCGAAAGTGGTCGTTTTTAGACATTTCCAGCTTTCTGACCAGAATAAATTTATTTCCAGAGATATAAAATATTTTTTGTCGTGAAAAATACAGTTTTATTCGGAGAAGAACGAAAATGCCTAAAAACGCTCGTATTCGTTGAAAGTGAACGTTTTTAGACACTTTCCAGCTCTCTGACGTTAATAAATTTATTTTCAAAGATATAAAATATTTTTTGTCGTGAAAAATGCAGTTTTAGTCCGAGAAGTACGTAAATGTCTAAAAACGCTTGTATTCGTCGAAAGTGGTCGTTTTTAGACGTTTCCAGCTTTCTGACCAGAATAAATTTATTTCCAGAGATATAAAATATTTTTTGTCGTGAAAAATACAGTTTTATTCGGAGAAGTACGAAAATGTCTAAAAACGCTTGTATTCGTCGAAAGTGGTCGTTTTTAGACGTTTCCAGCTTTCTGACCTGAATAAATTGATTTTCAGAGATAAAAAATATTTTTTGTCGTGAAAAATACAGTTTTATTCAGAGAAGTACGAAAATGCCTAAAAACGCTCGTATTCGTTGAAAGTGAACGTTTTTAGACATTTCCAGCTCTCTGACGTTAATAAATTTATTTTCAAAGATATAAAATATTTTTTGTCGTGAAAAGTGCAGTTTTAGTCCGAGAAGTACGAAAATGTCTAAAAACGCTTGTATTCGTCGAAAGTGGTCGTTTTTAGACGTTTCCAGCTTTCTGACCTGAATAAATTGATTTTCAGAGATAAAAAATATTTTTTGTCGTGAAAAATACAGTTTTATTCCGAGAAGTACGAAAATGTCTAAAAACGCTTGTATTCGTCGAAAGTGGTCGTTTTTAGACATTTCCAGCTTTCTGACCAGAATAAATTTATTTCCAGAGATATAAAATATTTTTTGTCGTGAAAAATACAGTTTTGTTCGGAGAAGTACGAAAATGCCTAAAAACGCTCGTATTCGTTGAAAGTGAACGTTTTTAGACACTTTCCAGCTCTCTGACGTTAATAAATTTATTTTCAAAGATATAAAATATTTTTTGTCGTGAAAAATGCAGTTTTAGTCCGAGAAGTACGTAAATGTCTAAAAACGCTTGTATTCGTCGAAAGTGGTCGTTTTTAGACGTTTCCAGCTTTCTGACCAGAATAAATTTATTTCCAGAGATATAAAATATTTTTTGTCGTGAAAAATACAGTTTTATTCGGAGAAGTACGAAAATGTCTAAAAACGCTTGTATTCGTCGAAAGTGGTCGTTTTTAGACGTTTCCAGCTTTCTGACCTGAATAAATGATTTTCAGAGATAAAAAATATTTTTTGTCGTGAAAAATACAGTTTTATTCAGAGAAGTACGAAAATGCCTAAAAACGCTCGTATTCGTTGAAAGTGAACGTTTTTAGACATTTCCAGCTCTCTGACGTTAATAAATTTATTTTCAAAGATATAAAATATTTTTTGTCGTGAAAAGTGCAGTTTTAGTCCGAGAAGTACGAAAATGTCTAAAAACGCTTGTATTCGTCGAAAGTGGTCGTTTTTAGACGTTTCCAGCTTTCTGACCTGAATAAATTGATTTTCAGAGATAAAAAATATTTTTTGTCGTGAAAAATACAGTTTTATTCAGAGAAGTACGAAAATGCCTAAAAACGCTCGTATTCGTTGAAAGTGAACGTTTTTAGACATTTCCAGCTCTCTGACGTTAATAAATTTATTTTCAGAGATAAAAAATATTTTTTGTCGTGAAAAATGCAGTTTTAGTCCGAGAAGTACGAAAATGTCTAAAAACGCTTGTATTCGTCGAACGTGGTCGTTTTTAGACGTTTCCAGCTTTCTGACCTGAATAAATTGATTTTCAGAGATAAAAAATATTTTTTGTCGTGAAAAATACAGTTTTATTCCGAGAAGTACAAAAATGCCTAAAAACGCTCGTATTCGTTGAAAGTGAACGTTTTTAGACATTTCCAGCTCTCTGACGTTACTAAATTTATTTTCAAAGATATAAAATATTTTTTGTCGTGAAAAATGCAGTTTTAGTCCGAGAAGTACGAAAATGTCTAAAAACGCTTGTATTCGTCGAAAGTGGTCGTTTTTAGACGTTTCCAGCTTTCTGACCAGAATAAATTTATTTCCAGAGATATAAAATATTTTTTGTCGTGAAAAATACTGTTTTATTCGGAGAAGTACGAAAATGCCTAAAAACGATCGTATTCGTTGAAAGTGAACGTTTTTAGACATTTCCAGCTCTCTGACGTTAATAAATTTATTTTCAAAGATATAAAATATTTTTTGTCGTGACAAATGCAGTTTTAGTCCGTGAAGTACGAAAATGTCTAAAAACGCTTGTATTCGTCGAAAGTGGTCGGTTTTAGACGTTTCCAGCTTTCTGACCAGAATAAATTTATTTCCAGAGATATAAAATATTTTTTGTCGTGAAAAATACAGTTTTATTCGGAGAAGTACGAAAATGCCTAGAAACGCTCGTATTCGTTGAAAGTGAACGTTTTTAGACATTTCCAGCTCTCTGACGTTAATAAATTTATTTTCAGAGATAAAAAATATTTTTTGTCGTGAAAAATGCAGTTTTAGTCCGAGAAGTACGAAAATGTCTAAAAACGCTTGTATTCGTCGAAAGTGGTCGTTTGTAGACGTTTCCAGCTTTCTGACCTGAATAAATTGATTTTCAGAGATAAAAAATATTTTTTGTCGTGAAAAATACAGTTTTATTCGGAGAAGTACGAAAATACCTAAAAACGCTCGTATTCGTTGAAAGTGAACGTTTTTAGACATTTCCAGCTCTCTGACGTTAATAAATTTATTTTCAGAGATAAAAAATATTTTTTGTCGTGAAAAATGCAGTTTTAGTCCGAGAAGTACGAAAATGTCTAAAAACGCTTGTATTCGTCGAAAGTGGTCGTTTTTAGACGTTTCCAGCTTTCTGACCTGAATAAATTGATTTTCAGAGATAAAAAATATTTTTTGTCGTGAAAAATACAGTTTTATTCAGAGAAGTACGAAAATGCCTAAAAACGCTCGTATTCGTTGAAAGTGAACGTTTTTAGACATTTCCAGCTCTCTGACGTTAATAAATTTATTTTCAGAGATATAAAATATTTTTTGTCGTGAAAAATGCAGTCTTATTACGAGAAGTACGAAAATGTCTAAAAACGCTTGTATTTGTCGAAAGTGATCGTTTTTAGACGTTTCCAGCTTTCTGACCAGAATAAATTTATTTCCAGAGATATAAAATATTTTTTGTCGTGAAAAATACAGTTTTATTCGGAGAAGTACGAAAATGCCTAAAAACGATCGTGTTCGTTGAAAGTGAACGTTTTTAGACATTTCCAGCTCTCTCACGTTAATAAATATATTTTCAAAG
The DNA here is from genome assembly GCA_947310635.1 of Leptodirus hochenwartii. Taxonomy (NCBI): domain Eukaryota; kingdom Metazoa; phylum Arthropoda; class Insecta; order Coleoptera; family Leiodidae; genus Leptodirus; species Leptodirus hochenwartii. The sequence goes on from OX371177.1 coordinate 23,665,409, forward strand.
ATAAAAAATATTTTTTGTCGTGAAAAATGCAGTTTTAGTCCGAGAAGTACGAAAATGTCTAAAAATGCTTGTATTCGTCGAAAGTGGTCGTTTTTAGACGTTTCCAGCTTTCTGACCAGAATAAATTTATTTCCAGAGATATAAAATATTTTTTGTCGTGAAAAATACAGTTTTATTCGGAGAAGTACGAAAATGCCTAAAAACGCTCGTATTCGTTGAAAGTGAACGTTTTTAGACATTTCCAGCTCTCTGACGTTAATAAATTTATTTTCAAAGATATAAAATATTTTTTGTCGTGAAAAATGCAGTTTTAGTACGAGAAGTAAGAAAATGTCTAAAAACGCTTGTATTCGTCGAAAGTGGTCGTTTTTAGACGTTTCCAGCTTTCTGACCTGAATAAATAGATTTTCAGAGATAAAAAATATTTTTTGTCGTGAAAAATACAGTTTTATTCAGAGAAGTACGAAAATGCCTAAAAACGCTCGTATTCGTTGAAAGTGAACGTTTTTAGATATTTCCAGCTCTCTGACGTTAATAAATTTATTTTCAGAGATATAAAATATTTTTTGTCGTGAAAAATGCAGTCTTATTACGAGAAGTACGAAAATGTCTAAAAACGCTTGTATTTGTCGAAAGTGATCGTTTTTAGACGTTTCCAGCTTTCTGACCAGAATAAATTTATTTCCAGAGATATAAAATATTTTTTGTCGTGAAAAATACAGTTTTATTCGGAGAAGTACGAAAATGCCTAAAAACGATCGTGTTCGTTGAAAGTGAACGTTTTTAGACATTTCCAGCTCTCTCACGTTAATAAATATATTTTCAAAGATATAAAATATTTTTTGTCGTGAAAAATACAGTTTTATTCAGAGAAGTACGAAAATGCCTAAAAACGCTCGTATTCGTTGAAAGTGAACGTTTTTAGACATTTCCAGCTCTCTGACGTTAATAAATTTCTTTTCAGAGATATAAAATATTTTTTGTCGTGAAAAATGCAGTCTTATTACGAGAAGTACGAAAATGTCTAAAAACGCTTGTATTTGTCGAAAGTGATCGTTTTTAGACGTTTCCAGCTTTCTGACCAGAATAAATTTATTTCCAGAGATATAAAATATTTTTTGTCGTGAAAAATACAGTTTTATTCGGAGAAGTTCGAAAATGCCTAAAAACGATCGTATTCGTTGAAAGTGAACGTTTTTAGACATTTCCAGCTCTCTGACGTTAATAAATTTATTTTCAAAGATATAAAATATATTTTGTCGTGAAAAATGCAGTTTTAGTCCGAGAAGTACGAAAATGTCTAAAAACGCTTGTATTCGTCAAAAGTGGTCGTTTTTAGACGTTTCCAGCTTTCTGACCAGAATAAATTTATTTCCAGAGATATAAAATCTTTTTTGTCGTGAAAAATACAGTTTTATTCGGAGAAGTACGAAAATGCCTAAAAACGCTCGTATTCGTTGAAAGTGAACGTTTTTAGACATTTCCAGCTCTCTGACGTTAATAAATTTATTTTCAGAGATAAAAAATATTTTTTGTCGTGAAAAATGCAGTTTTAGTCCGAGAAGTACGAAAATGTCTAAAAACGCTTGTATTCGTCGAAAGTGGTCGTTTTTAGACGTTTCCAGCTTTCTGACCTGAATAAATTGATTTTCAGAGATAAAAAATATTTTTTGTCGTGAAAAATACAGTTTTATTCAGAGAAGTACGAAAATGCCTAAAAACGCTCGTATTCGTTGAAAGTGAACGTTTTTAGACATTTCCAGCTCTCTGACGTTAATAAATTTATTTTCAGAGATATAAAATATTTTTTGTCGTGAAAAATGCAGTCTTATTACGAGAAGTACGAAAATGTCTAAAAACGCTTGTATTTGTCGAAAGTGATCGTTTTTAGACGTTTCCAGCTTTCTGACCAGAATAAATTTATTTCCAGAGATATAAAATATTTTTTGTCGTGAAAAATACAGTTTTATTCGGAGAAGTACGAAAATGCCTAAAAACGATCGTGTTCGTTGAAAGTGAACGTTTTTAGACATTTCCAGCTCTCTCACGTTAATAAATATATTTTCAAAGATATAAAATATTTTTTGTCGTGAAAAATACAGTTTTATTCAGAGAAGTACGAAAATGCCTAAAAACGCTCGTATTCGTTGAAAGTGAACGTTTTTAGACATTTCCAGCTCTCTGACGTTAATAAATTTATTTTCAGAGATATAAAATATTTTTTGTCGTGAAAAATGCAGTCTTATTACGAGAAGTACGAAAATGTCTAAAAACGCTTGTATTTGTCGAAAGTGATCGTTTTTAGACGTTTCCAGCTTTCTGACCAGAATAAATTTATTTCCAGAGATATAAAATATTTTTTGTCGTGAAAAATACAGTTTTATTCGGAGAAGTACGAAAATGCCTAAAAACGATCGTGTTCGTTGAAAGTGAACGTTTTTAGACATTTCCAGCTCTCTCACGTTAATAAATATATTTTCAAAGATATAAAATATTTTTTGTCGTGAAAAATGCAGTTTTAGTCCGAGAAGTACGAAAATGTCTAAAAATGCTTGTATTCGTCGAAAGTGGTCGTTTTTAGACGTTTCCAGCTTTCTGACCAGAATATTTTTATTTCCAGAGATATAAAATATTTTTTGTCGTGAAAAATACAGTTTTATTCGGAGAAGTACGAAAATGCCTAAAAACGCTCGTATTCGTTGAAAGTGAACGTTTTTAGACATTTCCAGCTCTCTGACGTTAATAAATTTATTTTCAAAGATATAAAATATTTTTTGTCGTGAAAAATGCAGTTTTAGTCCGAGAAGTACGAAAATGTCTAAAAACGCTTGTATTCGTCGAAAGTGGTCGTTTTTAGACGTTTCCAGCTTTCTGACCTGAATAAATAGATTTTCAGAGATAAAAAATATTTTTTGTCGTGAAAAATACAGTTTTATTCAGAGAAGTACGAAAATGCCTAAAAACGATCGTGTTCGTTGAAACTGAACGTTTTTAGACATTTCCAGCTCTCTCACGTTAATAAATATATTTTCAAAGATATAAAATATTTTTTGTCGTGAAAAATGCAGTTTTAGTCCGAGAAGTACGAAAATGTCTAAAAATGCTTGTATTCGTCGAAAGTGGTCGTTTTTAGACGTTTCCAGCTTTCTGACCAGAATATTTTTATTTCCAGAGATATAAAATATTTTTTGTCGTGAAAAATACAGTTTTATTCGGAGAAGTACGAAAATGCCTAAAAACGCTCGTATTCGTTGAAAGTGAACGTTTTTAGACATTTCCAGCTCTCTGACGTTAATAAATTTATTTTCAAAGATATAAAATATTTTTTGTCGTGAAAAATGCAGTTTTAGTCCGAGAAGTACGAAAATGTCTAAAAACGCTTGTATTCGTCGAAAGTGGTCGTTTTTAGACGTTTCCAGCTTTCTGACCTGAATAAATTGATTTTCAGAGATAAAAAATATTTTTTGTCGTGAAAAATACAGTTTTATTCAGAGAAGTACGAAAATGCCTAAAAACGCTCGTATTCGTTGAAAGTGAACGTTTTTAGACATTCCAGCTCTCTGACGTTAATAAATTTATTTTCAAAGATATAAAATATTTTTTGTCGTGAAAAATGCAGTTTTAGTCCGAGAAGTACGAAAATGTCTAAAAATGCTTGTATTCGTCGAAAGTGGTCGTTTTTAGACGTTTCCAGCTTTCTGACCAGAATATTTTTATTTCCAGAGATATAAAATATTTTTTGTCGTGAAAAATACAGTTTTATTCGGAGAAGTACGAAAATGCCTAAAAACGCTCGTATTCGTTGAAAGTGAACGTTTTTAGACATTTCCAGCTCTCTGACGTTAATAAATTTATTTTCAAAGATATAAAATATTATTTGTCGTGAAAAATGCAGTTTTAGTCCGAGAAGTACGAAAATGTCTAAAAACGCTTGTATTCGTCGAAAGTGGTCGTTTTTAGACGTTTCCAGCTTTCTGACCTGAATAAATAGATTTTCAGAGATAAAAAATATTTTTTGTCGTGAAAAATACAGTTTTATTCAGAGAAGTACGAAAATGCCTAAAAATGCTCGTATTCGTTGAAAGTGAACGTTTTTAGACATTTCCAGCTCTCTGACGTTAATAAATTTATTTTCAGAGATATAAAATATTTTTTGTCGTGAAAAATGCAGTCTTATTACGAGAAGTACGAAAATGTCTAAAAACGCTTGTATTCGTCGAAAGTGGTCGTATTTAGACGTTTCCAGCTTTCTGACCTGAATAAATAGATTTTCAGAGATAAAAATTTTTTTTGTCGTGAAAAATACAGTTTTATTCGGAGAAGTACGAAAATGCCTAAAAACGATCGTGTTCGTTGAAAGTGAACGTTTTTAGACATTTCCAGCTCTCTCACGTTAATAAATATATTTTCAAAGATATAAAATATTTTTTGTCGTGAAAAATGCAGTTTTAGTCCGAGAAGTACGAAAATGTCTAAAAATGCTTGTATTCGTCGAAAGTGGTCGTTTTTAGACGTTTCCAGCTTTCTGACCAGAATAAATTTATTTCCAGAGATATAAAATATTTTTTGTCGTGAAAAATACAGTTTTATTCGGAGAAGTACGAAAATGCCTAAAAACGATCGTGTTCGTTGAAAGTGAACGTTTTTAGACATTTCCAGCTCTCTCACGTTAATAAATATATTTTCAAAGATAAAAAATATTTTTTGTCGTGAAAAATGCAGTTTTAGTCCGAGAAGTACGAAAATGTCTAAAAATGCTTGTATTCGTCGAAAGTGGTCGTTTTTAGACGTTTCCAGCTTTCTGACCAGAATAAATTTATTTCCAGAGATATAAAATATTTTTTGTCGTGAAAAATACAGTTTTATTCGGAGAAGTACGAAAATGCCTAAAAACGCTCGTATTCGTTGAAAGTGAACGTTTTTAGACATTTCCAGCTCTCTGACGTTAATAAATTTATTTTCAAAGATATAAAATATTTTTCGTCGTGAAAAATGCAGTTTTAGTACGAGAAGTACGAAAATGTCTAAAAACGCTTGTATTCGTCGAAAGTGGTCGTTTTTAGACGTTTCCAGCTTTCTGACCTGAATAAATAGATTTTCAGAGATAAAAAATATTTTTTGTCGTGAAAAATACAGTTTTATTCAGAGAAGTACGAAAATGCCTAAAAACGCTCGTATTCGTTGAAAGTGAACGTTTTTAGACATTTCCAGCTCTCTGACGTTAATAAATTTATTTTCAGAGATATAAAATATTTTTGGTCGTGAAAAATGCAGTCTTATTACGAGAAGTACGAAAATGTCTAAAAACGCTTGTATTTGTCGAAAGTGATCGTTTTTAGACGTTTCCAGCTTTCTGACCAGAATAAATTTATTTCCAGAGATATAAAATATTTTTTGTCGTGAAAAATACAGTTTTATTCGGAGAAGTACGAAAATGCCTAAAAACGATCGTGTTCGTTGAAAGTGAACGTTTTTAGACATTTCCAGCTCTCTCACGTTAATAAATATATTTTCAAAGATATAAAATATTTTTTGTCGTGAAAAATACAGTTTTATTCAGAGAAGTACGAAAATGCCTAAAAACGCTCGTATTCGTTGAAAGTGAACGTTTTTAGACATTTCCAGCTCTCTGACGTTAATAAATTTATTTTCAGAGATATAAAATATTTTTTGTCGTGAAAAATGCAGTCTTATTACGAGAAGTACGAAAATGTCTAAAAACGCTTGTATTTGTCGAAAGTGATCGTTTTTAGACGTTTCCAGCTTTCTGACCAGAATAAATTTATTTCCAGAGATATAAAATATTTTTTGTCGTGAAAAATACAGTTTTATTCGGAGAAGTACGAAAATGCCTAAAAACGATCGTGTTCGTTGAAAGTGAACGTTTTTAGACATTTCCAGCTCTCTCACGTTAATAAATATATTTTCAAAGATATAAAATATTTTTTGTCGTGAAAAATGCAGTTTTAGTCCGAGAAGTACGAAAATGTCTAAAAATGCTTGTATTCGTCGAAAGTGGTCGTTTTTAGACGTTTCCAGCTTTCTGACCAGAATAAATTTATTTCCAGAGATATAAAATATTTTTTGTCGTGAAAAATACAGTTTTATTCGGAGAAGTACGAAAATGCCTAAAAACGCTCGTATTCGTTGAAAGTGAACGTTTTTAGACATTTCCAGCTCTCTGACGTTAATAAATTTATTTTCAAAGATATAAAATATTTTTTGTCGTGAAAAATGCAGTTTTAGTCCGAGAAGTACGAAAATGTCTAAAAACGCTTGTATTCGTCGAAAGTGGTCGTTTTTAGACGTTTCCAGCTTTCTGACCTGAATAAATAGATTTTCAGAGATAAAAAATATTTTTTGTCGTGAAAAATACAGTTTTATTCAGAGAAGTACGAAAATGCCTAAAAACGATCGTGTTCGTTGAAACTGAACGTTTTTAGACATTTCCAGCTCTCTCACGTTAATAAATATATTTTCAAAGATATAAAATATTTTTTGTCGTGAAAAATGCAGTTTTAGTCCGAGAAGTACGAAAATGTCTAAAAATGCTTGTATTCGTCGAAAGTGGTCGTTTTTAGACGTTTCCAGCTTTCTGACCAGAATATTTTTATTTCCAGAGATATAAAATATTTTTTGTCGTGAAAAATACAGTTTTATTCGGAGAAGTACGAAAATGCCTAAAAACGCTCGTATTCGTTGAAAGTGAACGTTTTTAGACATTTCCAGCTCTCTGACGTTAATAAATTTATTTTCAAAGATATAAAATATTTTTTGTCGTGAAAAATGCAGTTTTAGTCCGAGAAGTACGAAAATGTCTAAAAACGCTTGTATTCGTCGAAAGTGGTCGTTTTTAGACGTTTCCAGCTTTCTGACCTGAATAAATTGATTTTCAGAGATAAAAAATATTTTTTGTCGTGAAAAATACAGTTTTATTCAGAGAAGTACGAAAATGCCTAAAAACGCTCGTATTCGTTGAAAGTGAACGTTTTTAGACATTCCAGCTCTCTGACGTTAATAAATTTATTTTCAAAGATATAAAATATTTTTTGTCGTGAAAAATGCAGTTTTAGTCCGAGAAGTACGAAAATGTCTAAAAATGCTTGTATTCGTCGAAAGTGGTCGTTTTTAGACGTTTCCAGCTTTCTGACCAGAATATTTTTATTTCCAGAGATATAAAATATTTTTTGTCGTGAAAAATACAGTTTTATTCGGAGAAGTACGAAAATGCCTAAAAACGCTCGTATTCGTTGAAAGTGAACGTTTTTAGACATTTCCAGCTCTCTGACGTTAATAAATTTATTTTCAAAGATATAAAATATTATTTGTCGTGAAAAATGCAGTTTTAGTCCGAGAAGTACGAAAATGTCTAAAAACGCTTGTATTCGTCGAAAGTGGTCGTTTTTAGACGTTTCCAGCTTTCTGACCTGAATAAATAGATTTTCAGAGATAAAAAATATTTTTTGTCGTGAAAAATACAGTTTTATTCAGAGAAGTACGAAAATGCCTAAAAATGCTCGTATTCGTTGAAAGTGAACGTTTTTAGACATTTCCAGCTCTCTGACGTTAATAAATTTATTTTCAGAGATATAAAATATTTTTTGTCGTGAAAAATGCAGTCTTATTACGAGAAGTACGAAAATGTCTAAAAACGCTTGTATTCGTCGAAAGTGGTCGTATTTAGACGTTTCCAGCTTTCTGACCTGAATAAATAGATTTTCAGAGATAAAATTTTTTTTTGTCGTGAAAAATACAGTTTTATTCGGAGAAGTACGAAAATGCCTAAAAACGATCGTGTTCGTTGAAAGTGAACGTTTTTAGACATTTCCAGCTCTCTCACGTTAATAAATATATTTTCAAAGATATAAAATATTTTTTGTCGTGAAAAATGCAGTTTTAGTCCGAGAAGTACGAAAATGTCTAAAAATGCTTGTATTCGTCGAAAGTGGTCGTTTTTAGACGTTTCCAGCTTTCTGACCAGAATAAATTTATTTCCAGAGATATAAAATATTTTTTGTCGTGAAAAATACAGTTTTATTCGGAGAAGTACGAAAATGCCTAAAAACGATCGTGTTCGTTGAAAGTGAACGTTTTTAGACATTTCCAGCTCTCTCACGTTAATAAATATATTTTCAAAGATAAAAAATATTTTTTGTCGTGAAAAATGCAGTTTTAGTCCGAGAAGTACGAAAATGTCTAAAAATGCTTGTATTCGTCGAAAGTGGTCGTTTTTAGACGTTTCCAGCTTTCTGACCAGAATAAATTTATTTCCAGAGATATAAAATATTTTTTGTCGTGAAAAATACAGTTTTATTCGGAGAAGTACGAAAATGCCTAAAAACGCTCGTATTCGTTGAAAGTGAACGTTTTTAGACATTTCCAGCTCTCTGACGTTAATAAATTTATTTTCAAAGATATAAAATATTTTTCGTCGTGAAAAATGCAGTTTTAGTACGAGAAGTACGAAAATGTCTAAAAACGCTTGTATTCGTCGAAAGTGGTCGTTTTTAGACGTTTCCAGCTTTCTGACCTGAATAAATAGATTTTCAGAGATAAAAAATATTTTTTGTCGTGAAAAATACAGTTTTATTCAGAGAAGTACGAAAATGCCTAAAAACGCTCGTATTCGTTGAAAGTGAACGTTTTTAGACATTTCCAGCTCTCTGACGTTAATAAATTTATTTTCAGAGATATAAAATATTTTTGGTCGTGAAAAATGCAGTCTTATTACGAGAAGTACGAAAATGTCTAAAAACGCTTGTATTTGTCGAAAGTGATCGTTTTTAGACGTTTCCAGCTTTCTGACCAGAATAAATTTATTTCCAGAGATATAAAATATTTTTTGTCGTGAAAAATACAGTTTTATTCGGAGAAGTACGAAAATGCCTAAAAACGATCGTGTTCGTTGAAAGTGAACGTTTTTAGACATTTCCAGCTCTCTCACGTTAATAAATATATTTTCAAAGATATAAAATATTTTTTGTCGTGAAAAATACAGTTTTATTCAGAGAAGTACGAAAATGCCTAAAAACGCTCGTATTCGTTGAAAGTGAACGTTTTTAGACATTTCCAGCTCTCTGACGTTAATAAATTTATTTTCAGAGATATAAAATATTTTTTGTCGTGAAAAATGCAGTCTTATTACGAGAAGTACGAAAATGTCTAAAAACGCTTGTATTTGTCGAAAGTGATCGTTTTTAGACGTTTCCAGCTTTCTGACCAGAATAAATTTATTTCCAGAGATATAAAATATTTTTTGTCGTGAAAAATACAGTTTTATTCGGAGAAGTACGAAAATGCCTAAAAACGATCGTGTTCGTTGAAAGTGAACGTTTTTAGACATTTCCAGCTCTCTCACGTTAATAAATATATTTTCAAAGATATAAAATATTTTTTGTCGTGAAAAATGCAGTTTTAGTCCGAGAAGTACGAAAATGTCTAAAAATGCTTGTATTCGTCGAAAGTGGTCGTTTTTAGACGTTTCCAGCTTTCTGACCAGAATAAATTTATTTCCAGAGATATAAAATATTTTTTGTCGTGAAAAATACAGTTTTATTCGGAGAAGTACGAAAATGCCTAAAAACGCTCGTATTCGTTGAAAGTGAACGTTTTTAGACATTTCCAGCTCTCTGACGTTAATAAATTTATTTTCAAAGATATAAAATATTTTTTGTCGTGAAAAATGCAGTCTTATTCCGAGAAGTACGAAAATGTCTAAAAACGCTTGTATTTGTCGAAAGTGATCGTTTTTAGACGTTTCCAGCTTTCTGACCAGAATAAATTTATTTCCAGAGATATAAAATATTTTTTGTCGTGAAAAATACAGTTTTATTCGGAGAAGTTCGAAAATGCCTAAAAACGATCGTATTCGTTGAAAGTGAACGTTTTTAGACATTTCCAGCTCTCTGACGTTAATAAATTTATTTTCAAAGATATAAAATATATTTTGTCGTGAAAAATGCAGTTTTAGTCCGAGAAGTACGAAAATGTCTAAAAACGCTTGTATTCGTCAAAAGTGGTCGTTTTTAGACGTTTCCAGCTTTCTGACCAGAATAAATTTATTTCCAGAGATATAAAATCTTTTTTGTCGTGAAAAATACAGTTTTATTCGGAGAAGTACGAAAATGCCTAAAAACGCTCGTATTCGTTGAAAGTGAACGTTTTTAGACATTTCCAGCTCTCTGACGTTAATAAATTTATTTTCAAAGATATAAAATATTTTTTGTCGTGAAAAATGCAGTTTTAGTCCGAGAAGTACGAAAATGTCTAAAAACGCTTGTATTCGTCGAAAGTGGTCGTTTTTAGACGTTTCCAGCTTTCTGACCTGAATAAATTGATTTTCAGAGATAAAAAATATTTTTTGTCGTGAAAAATACAGTTTTATTCAGAGAAGTACGAAAATGCCTAAAAACGCTCGTATTCGTTGAAAGTGAACGTTTTTAGACATTTCCAGCTCTCTGACGTTAATAAATTTATTTTCAGAGATAAAAAATATTTTTTGTCGTGAAAAATACAGTTTTATTCAGAGAAGTACGAAAATGCCTAAAAACGCTCGTATTCGTTGAAAGTGAACGTTTTTAGACATTTCCAGCTCTCTGACGTTAATAAATTTATTTTCAGAGATATAAAATATTTTTTGTCGTGAAAAATGCAGTATTATTACGAGAAGTACGAAAATGTCTAAAAACGCTTGTATTTGTCGAAAGTGATCGTTTTTAGACGTTTCCAGCTTTCTGACCAGAATAAATTTATTTCCAGAGATATAAAATATTTTTTGTCGTGAAAAATACAGTTTTATTCGGAGAAGTACGAAAATGCCTAAAAACGATCGTGTTCGTTGAAAGTGAACGTTTTTAGACATTTCCAGCTCTCTCACGTTAATAAATATATTTTCAAAGATATAAAATATTTTTTGTCGTGAAAAATGCAGTTTTAGTCCGAGAAGTACGAAAATGTCTAAAAATGCTTGTATTCGTCGAAAGTGGTCGTTTTTAGACGTTTCCAGCTTTCTGACCAGAATAAATTTATTTCCAGAGATATAAAATATTTTTTGTCGTGAAAAATACAGTTTTATTCGGAGAAGTACGAAAATGCCTAAAAACGCTCGTATTCGTTGAAAGTGAACGTTTTTAGACATTTCCAGCTCTCTGACGTTAATAAATTTATTTTCAAAGATATAAAATATTTTTTGTCGTGAAAAATGCAGTCTTATTCCGAGAAGTACGAAAATGTCTAAAAACGCTTGTATTTGTCGAAAGTGATCGTTTTTAGACGTTTCCAGCTTTCTGACCAGAATAAATTTATTTCCAGAGATATAAAATATTTTTTGTCGTGAAAAATACAGTTTTATTCGGAGAAGTTCGAAAATGCCTAAAAACGATCGTATTCGTTGAAAGTGAACGTTTTTAGACATTTCCAGCTCTCTGACGTTAATAAATTTATTTTCAAAGATATAAAATATATTTTGTCGTGAAAAATGCAGTTTTAGTCCGAGAAGTACGAAAATGTCTAAAAACGCTTGTATTCGTCAAAAGTGGTCGTTTTTAGACGTTTCCAGCTTTCTGACCAGAATAAATTTATTTCCAGAGATATAAAATCTTTTTTGTCGTGAAAAATACAGTTTTATTCGGAGAAGTACGAAAATGCCTAAAAACGCTTGTATTCGTTGAAAGTGAACGTTTTTAGACATTTCCAGCTCTCTGACGTTAATAAATTTATTTTCAAAGATATAAAATATTTTTTGTCGTGAAAAATGCAGTTTTAGTCCGAGAAGTACGAAAATGTCTAAAAACGCTTGTATTCGTCGAAAGTGGTCGTTTTTAGACGTTTCCAGCTTTCTGACCTGAATAAATTGATTTTCAGAGATAAAAAATATTTTTTGTCGTGAAAAATACAGTTTTATTCAGAGAAGTACGAAAATGCCTAAAAACGCTCGTATTCGTTGAAAGTGAACGTTTTTAGACATTTCCAGCTCTCTGACGTTAATAAATTTATTTTCAGAGATAAAAAATATTTTTTGTCGTGAAAAATGCAGTTTTAGTCCGAGAAGTACGAAAATGTCTAAAAACGCTTGTATTCGTCGAAAGTGGTCGTTTTTAGACGTTTCCAGCTTTCTGACCTGAATAAATTGATTTTCAGAGATAAAAAATATTTTTTTGTCGTGAAAAATACAGTTTTATTCAGAGAAGTACGAAAATGCCTAAAAACGCTCGTATTCGTTGAAAGTGAACGTTTTTAGACATTTCCAGCTCTCTGACGTTAATAAATTTATTTTCAGAGATATAAAATATTTTTTGTCGTGAAAAATGCAGTCTTATTACGAGAAGTACGAAAATGTCTAAAAACGCTTGTATTTGTCGAAAGTGATCGTTTTTAGACGTTTCCAGCTTTCTGACCAGAATAAATTTATTTCCAGAGATATAAAATATTTTTTGTCGTGAAAAATACAGTTTTATTCGGAGAAGTACGAAAATGCCTAAAAACGATCGTGTTCGTTGAAAGTGAACGTTTTTAGACCTTTCCAGCTCTCTCACGTTAATAAATATATTTTCAAAGATATAAAATATTTTTTGTCGTGAAAAATACAGTTTTATTCAGAGAAGTACGAAAATGCCTAAAAACGCTCGTATTCGTTGAAAGTGAACGTTTTTAGACATTTCCAGCTCTCTGACGTTAATAAATTTATTTTCAGAGATATAAAATATTTTTTGTCGTGAAAAATGCAGTCTTATTACGAGAAGTACAAAAATGTCTAAAAACGCTTGTATTTGTCGAAAGTGATCGTTTTTAGACGTTTCCAGCTTTCTGACCAGAATAAATTTATTTCCAGAGATATAAAATATTTTTTGACGTGAAAAATACAGTTTTATTCGGAGAAGTACGAAAATGCCTAAAAACGATCGTGTTCGTTGAAAGTGAACGTTTTTAGACATTTCCAGCTCTCTCACGTTAATAAATATATTTTCAAAGATATAAAATATTTTTTGTCGTGAAAAATGCAGTTTTAGTCCGAGAAGTACGAAAATGTCTAAAAATGCTTGTATTCGTCGAAAGTGGTCGTTTTTAGACGTTTCCAGCTTTCTGACCAGAATATTTTTATTTCCAGAGATATAAAATATTTTTTGTCGTGAAAAATACAGTTTTATTCGGAGAAGTACGAAAATGCCTAAAAACGCTCGTATTCGTTGAAAGTGAACGTTTTTAGACATTTCCAGCTCTCTGACGTTAATAAATTTATTTTCAAAGATATAAAATATTTTTTGTCGTGAAAAATGCAGTTTTAGTCCGAGAAGTACGAAAATGTCTAAAAACGCTTGTATTCGTCGAAAGTGGTCGTTTTTAGACGTTTCCAGCTTTCTGACCTGAATAAATTGATTTTCAGAGATAAAAAATATTTTTTGTCGTGAAAAATACAGTTTTATTCAGAGAAGTACGAAAATGCCTAAAAACGCTCGTATTCGTTGAAAGTGAACGTTTTTAGACATTTCCAGCTCTCTGACGTTAATAAATTTATTTTCAAAGATATAAAATATTTTTTGTCGTGAAAAATGCAGTTTTAGTCCGAGAAGTACGAAAATGTCTAAAAACGCGTGTATTCGTCGAAAGTGGTCGTTTTTAGACGTTTCCAGCTTTCTGACCTGAATAAATAGATTTTCAGAGATAAAAAATATTTTTTGTCGTGAAAAATACAGTTTTATTCAGAGAAGTACGAAAATGCCTAAAAATGCTCGTATTCGTTGAAAGTGAACGTTTTTAGACATTTCCAGCTCTCTGACGTTAATAAATTTATTTTCAGAGATATAAAATATTTTTTGTCGTGAAAAATGTAGTCTTATTACGAGAAGTACGAAAATGTCTAAAAACGCTTGTATTTGTCGAAAGTGATCGTTTTTAGACGTTTCCAGCTTTCTGACCAGAATAAATTTATTTCCAGAGATATAAAATATTTTTTGTCGTGAAAAATACAGTTTTATTCGGAGAAGTACGAAAATGCCAAAAAACGATCGTGTTCGTTGAAAGTGAACGTTTTTAGACATTTCCAGCTCTCTCACGTTAATAAATATATTTTCAAAGATATAAAATATTTTTTGTCGTGAAAAATGCAGTTTTAGTCCGAGAAGTACGAAAATGTCTAAAAATGCTTGTATTCGTCGAAAGTGGTCGTTTTTAGACGTTTCCAGCTTTCTGACCAGAATATTTTTATTTCCAGAGATATAAAATATTTTTTGTCGTGAAAAATACAGTTTTATTCGGAGAAGTACGAAAATGCCTAAAAACGCTCGTATTCGTTGAAAGTGAACGTTTTTAGACATTTCCAGCTCTCTGACGTTAATAAATTTATTTTCAAAGATATAAAATATTTTTTGTCGTGAAAAATGCAGTTTTAGTCCGAGAAGTACGAAAATGTCTAAAAACGCTTGTATTCGTCGAAAGTGGTCGTTTTTAGACGTTTCCAGCTTTCTGACCTGAATAAATTGATTTTCAGAGATAAAAAATATTTTTTGTCGTGAAAAATACAGTTTTATTCAGAGAAGTACGAAAATGCCTAAAAACGCTCGTATTCGTTGAAAGTGAACGTTTTTAGACATTTCCAGCTCTCTGACGTTAATAAATTTATTTTCAAAGATATAAAATATTTTTTGTCGTGAAAAATGCAGTTTTAGTCCGAGAAGTACGAAAATGTCTAAAAACGCTTGTATTCGTCGAAAGTGGTCGTTTTTAGACGTTTCCAGCTTTCTGACCTGAATAAATAGATTTTCAGAGATAAAAAATATTTTTTGTCGTGAAAAATACAGTTTTATTCAGAGAAGTACGAAAATGCCTAAAAATGCTCGTATTCGTTGAAAGTGAACGTTTTTAGACATTTCCAGCTCTCTGACGTTAATAAATTTATTTTCAGAGATATAAAATATTTTTTGTCGTGAAAAATGCAGTCTTATTACGAGAAGTACGAAAATGTCTAAAAACGCTTGTTTCGTCGAAAGTGGTCGTATTTAGACGTTTCCAGCTTTCTGACCTGAATAAATAGATTTTCAGAGATAAAAATTTTTTTTGTCGTGAAAAATACAGTTTTATTCGGAGAAGTACGAAAATGCCTAAAAACGATCGTGTTCGTTGAAAGTGAACGTTTTTAGACATTTCCAGCTCTCTCACGTTAATAAATATATTTTCAAAGATATAAAATATTTTTTGTCGTGAAAAATGCAGTTTTAGTCCGAGAAGTACGAAAATGTCTAAAAATGCTTGTATTCGTCGAAAGTGGTCGTTTTTAGACGTTTCCAGCTTTCTGACCAGAATAAATTTATTTCCAGAGATATAAAATATTTTTTGTCGTGAAAAATACAGTTTTATTCGGAGAAGTACGAAAATGCCTAAAAACGCTCGTATTCGTTGAAAGTGAACGTTTTTAGACATTTCCAGCTCTCTGACGTTAATAAATTTATTTTCAGAGATATAAAATATTTTTTGTCGTGAAAAATGCAGTCTTATTACGAGAAGTACGAAAATGTCTAAAAACGCTTGTATTTGTCGAAAGTGATCGTTTTTAGACGTTTCCAGCTTTCTGACCAGAATAAATTTATTTCCAGAGATATAAAATATTTTTTGTCGTGAAAAATACAGTTTTATTCGGAGAAGTACGAAAATGCCTAAAAACGCTCGTATTCGTTGAAAGTGAACGTTTTTAGACATTTCCAGCTCTCTGACGTTAATAAATTTATTTTCAAAGATATAAAATATTTTTTGTCGTGAAAAATGCAGTTTTAGTCCGAGAAGTACGAAAATGTCTAAAAACGCTTGTATTCGTCGAAAGTGGTCGTTTTTAGACGTTTCCAGCTTTCTGACCTGAATAAATTGATTTTCAGAGATAAAAAATATTTTTTGTCGTGAAAAATACAGTTTTATTCAGAGAAGTACGAAAATGCCTAAAAACGCTCGTATTCGTTGAAAATGAACGTTTTTAGACATTTCCAGCTCTCTGACGTTAATAAATTTATTTTCAAAGATATAAAATATTTTTTGTCGTGAAAAATGCAGTTTTAGTCCGAGAAGTACGAAAATGTCTAAAAACGCTTGTATTCGTCGAAAGTGGTCGTTTTTAGACGTTTCCAGCTTTCTGACCTGAATAAATAGATTTTCAGAGATAAAAAATATTTTTTGTCGTGAAAAATACAGTTTTATTCAGAGAAGTACGAAAATGCCTAAAAATGCTCGTATTCGTTGAAAGTGAACGTTTTTAGACATTTCCAGCTCTCTGACGTTAATAAATTTATTTTCAGAGATATAAAATATTTTTTGTCGTGAAAAATGCAGTCATATTACGAGAAGTACGAAAATGTCTAAAAACGCTTGTATTCGTCGAAAGTGGTCGTATTTAGACGTTTCCAGCTTTCTGACCTGAATAAATAGATTTTCAGAGATAAAAATTTTTTTTGTCGTGAAAAATACAGTTTTATTCGGAGAAGTACGAAAATGCCTAAAAACGATCGTGTTCGTTGAAAGTGAACGTTTTTAGACATTTCCAGCTCTCTCACGTTAATAAATATATTTTCAAAGATATAAAATATTTTTTGTCGTGAAAAATGCAGTTTTAGTCCGAGAAGTACGAAAATGTCTAAAAATGCTTGTATTCGTCGAAAGTGGTCGTTTTTAGACGTTTCCAGCTTTCTGACCAGAATAAATTTATTTCCAGAGATATAAAATATTTTTTGTCGTGAAAAATACAGTTTTATT
Organism: Leptodirus hochenwartii; assembly: GCA_947310635.1. Taxonomy (NCBI): domain Eukaryota; kingdom Metazoa; phylum Arthropoda; class Insecta; order Coleoptera; family Leiodidae; genus Leptodirus; species Leptodirus hochenwartii. The sequence continues at coordinate 23,682,140 of OX371177.1, forward strand.
CGGAGAAGTACGAAAATGCCTAAAAACGCTCGTATTCGTTGAAAGTGAACGTTTTTAGACATTTCCAGCTCTCTGACGTTAATAAATTTATTTTCAAAGATATAAAATATTTTTTGTCGTGAAAAATGCAGTTTTAGTACGAGAAGTACGAAAATGTCTAAAAACGCTTGTATTCGTCGAAAGTGGTCGTATTTAGACGTTTCCAGCTTTCTGACCTGAATAAATAGATTTTCAGAGATAAAAAATATTTTTTGTCGTGAAAAATACAGTTTTATTCAGAGAAGTACGAAAATGCCTAAAAACGCTCGTATTCGTTGAAACTGAACGTTTTTAGACATTTCCAGCTCTCTGACGTTAATAAATTTATTTTCAGAGATATAAAATATTTTTTGTCGTGAAAAATGCAGTCTTATTACGAGAAGTACGAAAATGTCTAA